>FTLJ01000548.1:0-19076 GCA_900155495.1 Porogramme epimiltina
TGGGAGCTAACTCGCTGAAAGCACAGGTCGCCCCACTTACCCACTGCCGCATAACGTTTCCCTCCCTCAAACCAAATGCGCCCTAGTTCATCAATGGAGGACGCACCGCGCTCTCCAACATCCGCTCAACATCCGCCGTCTCCCCATGCACCGTTCTCTTTCCTCTCCACGTGTCAGCGTCACCGTCCTTGTCCCCGTCTTGCCCTACGACTCGCACCTCCCGTATACCAGTGGAAGCCTGGGTCCCGACCAAGCACTCTGCGATCCCGTGCCGAAAGGGGCATCCGGTGGTCGATCCGAGGTTTGACAGAGGTCTGGGTAGAACTGACGGCAATGGTATGATCGCTCGCCCACGCTGCAGGCACCAAGACTTCTCGGGAAGCATGATGTGCCCGCGTCACGACAGCGCGCTGGGCGTGCAGGGTGTTGTTAAATCTGCTCGCCGTTGTCGCCTCCCATGGATATCTTCTGTTTTCATTTTCACTGAGGCGCTACGCTCACATTCGCACAGCGCCCCCCCGCAAGACGTGGTTGTACGACTCCCACTCCCCTATGATTTGCTCCAAAGCATGTCCACCGTCGGCCTCCGCTTCCGCTTCTGCGTCACCTATACACTTACGACCTTCACCCGCAGCAAAACAACCTCCCACGTACTTCATTTAGTGTAGATTGTAGCTATATGTTCAGTAGTATACGTGTAATAGATCTGTGCCCACACCGCTGACTCGCGGGCATGACAAGGAGTGACGCGTGCACTTAAAGCACTTATCGGTCTTGTGCGTCTTACGCGTCTTAACTTATCAAAATAAGAGCGATAAGACGATAAGCAATCTGGGGAAGTACTGATGCTGCAGGCCGCCTCGCAGCCCCTCACCCCACCCCCCAGGCGCGCTCAGATGGAGTGGGGGTGATAGGTATTGAGAATCGGTGAATACGATGATGCGGACGGGGACAACATACCTCGGACTGCACACACAGTTCCTCTCCCTCTCCCGCTCGCGGTCTCTGTTCACGCCCATCTCCCTCTCATGCTCCCTCTCATACGTGCAGTGCGCGTCGTCGTCGATTCCTGTATGTCAACTGGCATGGAGTGACTGAATGAGGGGTAAGCTACGCACGGTTTACTCGGGGGTCCGCACAGGACACCGAGGTGGACAAGGGTGCCCCCAGGACCCCAGCCCACGCGGAACGAGCGACCGAGGTACAGCCCTTGATCCACAGCGGCGTTCTCAAGCCCCACGAAAACCGAAGTAGAGCTCTTAATACTAGCATACTTGCACGACGGCCTATAGGGCTGTCGCTCAATGTCATGAGCGAAAGATGCTCGCTAGATAGTTCCCCCACATAAGCATGATTCAATGCACCCAATCAAGTCGATACGTACCTGACGGGAGGCAGCGCGATACGCGGTAGCGGTTCATTGAATGCTGGAGGGAAAGGGATTTTTGAGGTGCCGCAATGTTCAAGCCAGGATGAGGTACGTACCCATGTTTCCTTCTCCCGGACCTCCACGTGGTGTGTTAAGGCGAGTGCTTGTCTAGGCGGAAGACGAAGCCGGGCTGCAAAGGGGGGAGGAGGGGCGAAGAGACGAGGGACGGCGCAGATGGTACTGGTGGTAGAGAAGAAGCGACGTGGCAGGACAAGCGCCGCCAGCGCGCGAGCGAGTTCGGGCGCCTGCGGACTTGTCTTCTCGCCGTCCTTGATCCCTCCACCATCTCTAGTCTCTCTACCGCCCGCCACCCGAGCCCCTTCAAGAGGCAGTCCAAGTCGTCCCCTCCCTGTAGCAGGCGCCAGCGCATACCCCGTGCGGTGAGTGCAATGCCTCTCTTCCTGACCCGATCTCCTCTGACAGCCCAAACAAACAAAGGATCTGTACCACGGCCATGAACAGACCGTGAAGCTCTGCGTTCCAAAAAGGACCCGTACTACGGCCATGAAGACGCCGTAAAGCTCGATTTGTCACGCATCTGTGCCATGCGTATCCCGACCTCCCTCCCCTCTCGACGACCGTGCCCCTCGCCTCGTCGCCGCCCCTCGCCAACTTCATCGCGTACGCCCTCCATCGTACACGGCTCTTCTTCTTTCCACTCGCTGCTCTTTTCGCGCTCGCCTCCGCCTCCGCCCTGCCACGCACCGTTTCCCGGCAGGACTCCCGCGCCTCCTCGTACCCTGTGACGGTCTCGCGCTCTAACGCCTTCGAGGGCTTCGGCTTCTCGCACGAACGCAATGAAATATACTATGGACGATCACGGTCAACGGCGTGGAGTTTCAGGTGCTGCTCGACAGCGGCAGCTCGGACACGTGGCTCGACCCGTCCACGCTCGGGGGCGCAACGCCCCCCGGGCTGATCGAGACGGGCGCGAACATCTCGACGACCTACGTGTACGTCAGAGCTCTTCCATTCTCGATGGCCCTTGATTTGATGGCGTTTCAGAATTGTTAGAGATGGGAGCTCGTTGTCGGGCCCGATCGTGCTCGCGAACGTCACGTTTGGACCGTACACGGTGAACAATCAGGCGATCAGTGCGTCTCATCCCTGCCTTCCGGGGTTGCTGATTACTTATGGTTGGCTCTGCGCACGCAGGTTTGTCGACCGGACACGGCTCTGTCGCTGCCGCAGGCTCCTTCAATGGCCTCATCGGGCTCGCAGGGTGCGCCCTTTTGTGCTTCGATGTGCTTCCATACCTTCACGCGTTGGCCCCATGCAGTTCACCCATCTCTGAGACATTCGTCACGCTCGAGAACACATCATTCGCCGAGAACGGCAAGCCGATTATCTACAATGTACGCCCTCTAGCATCAGCAGTATGCTACTTATACAACTATGCTGACACCTATTGTAGCTGTTCTCGCACGAGCCCGACCTCCCGAGCTACATGACCTGGCTCATGTCACGAAGCTACACAGTCATCGCGGGCGGTGGCGTCCTCACGATCTGTGCGCTTCTTCACCCTCCTATATATCGCTCAACTCACCCGCCCATCCCCGCAGCGGAAGTGCTCTCGAACATGACGGCGATCTTGAACGCGACACGTCCCCTACACCGCGCTCGCCACGTCACGTGCTGACGAACGACGGCGCGCCCGCAGCGCGCCGCCTTCGCCAGCAAGACCCAGCAGCCCCCGTCCACGTCACCGCCGACGCCCGCACCAGCCCCGGTGCCCCACCGTACTGGGTCTCGTCGTCGCCCCACCCCCCCGATATGTCTGATACACCCGAGTCGACCATATCGTCGACGACGTCGATGTGGCCCGCGGCCCTCCGTCCCCCGCGTCCTAGGTTTATAGATTGTAGTAGAATACATATTGTATATTGTATTACATGTTTGTTACGCAGCTTTTACAAGTGCGTGCCCAAGCCCGAAACAAGCACCATACCATGCCCTCAGCAAGCCCATGCATTGGCAAGCCCTAGGCAAGCCCCGAGCAAGCCCAATAAGCCCAAAGCCCAAATAAGCCCCGGGCTTGCACAATAAGTCCCGGGCTTGGTGCGCAAGCCCCCGGCAAGCCGCGTGACACTTTGCTGATGCGCCAGGCTGCCAGGCCAGTGCACCCGGGCCCATGCATACATTCCTCACTACACTCGGTGAGCACATGCGTGCTGAAGCCTCGGAGACGGTTGGGCTGGCCTGGAGAGGTAAAGAGCACCGACTGGCACGAGTAAGGTATGGCCCGGTAATGGTTGCCAAAGGCCACTGTGCGTGCGTGCTCAAGGCGAAAAGTTACAAATCACGAACGGAAGGGTGAAAGCTCGCCCTCTACTGAGAGCTTATTATTGTGATTGGAGGAGGCAGACGCGCGTGTGTCCGCACTCAACACGAAGCTGGAGGCGTCGAAGCAGCGATGTGAGGCGGCCAAGGCCGCGAAGAAAGGTGCGAAGTAGCCCGTGCTCGTGATGTCAGTAGGCGTAGGGCAATGCATTGCTGGACTACTAGTGTACCGTACTGCGTGACGCAAAGTCCTATGGGGAGACTGCGCCGTCTGCCCCTGCCTTCTCATCCTCTCCACCTGGGCCAATCCATGAGCCTCAGTCCGTGGCCCATTTGTCATGCGCCCGAGCAGAACGGGCAGCGCAGCCTCCGCACCTGCTTCTCCCTTCCAAACCTCCAGGACTTCCACGCCGCATCGATGCATATAACAGGTGAGACAAGACTCACTCATGAGCGTGGACTCCCATGTTGTGAGCACTGCGAGCGGCATCAACAGGCCCGGGGACGTTGCGAAGACGAGGAGAGCATGCCGGAGCGCGATGAGGGCATTCTTGCGCGGGTCGAGATCGCAGAGCATACAATAGCCGGCATGTGCGCAGCTCTCGCGCACAGGACGAGAGGTGCGGGAGATGATAGATGTAAAGCAGGATGAAGAGCGCGAGAGGCGCGAGGGTGTTCTCCGCAGCGTGAAGGACGTCCACGGGCACGGAGGAGAGGAAACTTGAGGGAAGAACTAGCTGGAAGGAGTCGGTAGAGGAAGGGAGGAGGGACCCGCCGTATGTCGTCTAGCCCGTGAGTGGAGGAATGCCGCCGACGACGGCGCCGACCTAGGTGTTGAGGATGTTCTCGTGCTTAAGGTCAGTGTAGGCTCTCGCATAGAGGGTGATGTTTGCGGCGCCGAGGAGGGGGACGGTCAGGTGATCAAGTAGCGCGACGCGCGTCGCGCTCCAAACGGTAAACCCAAATCATGAGGCGCCCGATCTGTCCCCCCGACCTATCGAAGCCCTTCGAAGGCTCCTCTGGAGCCATATATAAGTACGGCCCCTCCCCGTCCGCCGATCCATCCTTCTTTCCCCCAAATACTCACCTCTACACTGTCGCTACCTCTTCCCCTAGCATTCAAGCTCTCACCGATACTAACACTGGTAGTAAGTTCTACTAAAATCCCTTCTTTATCCGTTCCCAGTCACCCTACGCCCTCGGTACTATGCCTGAATAGTGAGTCCCTCACTGACTGTATGCGCATATAGTTACACAAATGTACGTATTCCGGACACGCACGCATTCTGCTAGCTGCATGCCAACTACACACTCTTCCCCTCCCCTCCTTACCTGCAGCAGCGCGTATCCTTCTCAATACTGGGAAGGATGCGCACTGCTGCCATTAGTACGTGACCCCCCCCCCTCGGTACTATGTTGAACTCACATCATTGTAGATCTCGAGGAAGTCGGCGCGGACCTGTACCGTGGTCTGAGCTACTAATGTTGTACGTGCAACTCTTCTATATTGTTGCCCCTGTCTCCGTCATTCATCTCTAGTGTCTCGGAGCTCATTGATCGTCCCGCAGGACCTCATCAACGTGTTAGAAGATCGCGAGTATGAACTACTCTTTATAAATTGAAGTGTAAGTTGCGCTGTAGCATCCCCACTTGCACTCGTTCTCACGCCTTGCTTGCGACCCCTGCAGCTCGCATCAGCTGCCAATAACTAGTCAACACTGTCAGATAAGTCCAATCCAGGCCCAGTATCACATACTTTCCCCTCTGCGACAGGCACCCACCGTACGCTCGTAGTGCTTCATGACCACCGATGCTCGAGGTACCGTTACTGTAGATGTTGTAGCATCATGATTGTATTTATTATATTACCAGTAAATTTATTATTATATTCTGACCATTTGAGAGGGTGATCGAAAGGACCCCAGAACGAAGCCTGGCGCAACAGATGTATATCATACCGCCTCTACAGTATGACATCATGTAGGCTCACGTTTGGCCTTCTGTGCACTCGCATTTGGCCGTACATACCCTCGCGCATGATCGCGCGCGGCCTTTCTCACCCTTGCGCCCGACCGCGCACTATATTTTGTGCGCTCGCGCCTGGTAGCTTATTATCAGACACCCACACACGTATGGTCGGGTATTGTCAGACCCGCGCGCCTATCTGGTCGTGCACGATCGGACAGCGCGCGGGGTCAGGCGGAACCGCGCGAGGTGTATGACATTACAATATAATGGTATTTGAGTATCTACGGAACACCAGTGTCAAAAGCGACGTGTTCGCCTGCGCAGGCATCGGCGGTATATACCTACTGTATCCTACATTACTATGCATTGCTCCGGCAGACCACCGGGAACTTTGCTGATGAATGGCGCGGAGAAGGTCCGCAGTGACCGGAATCTTGTAGAAGGTGGGCATTGTACGGTCTATCGTGACGCAAGGTACGACCTTGCTGAAAAGGGGAGGCAAATCGAGAGCTCGAACGCGCGTTTCGTTGTTGCTGTGAAATGCGGCGATTGCTTCCGCGACAACCTGCGGCTCTGGGTCCGAGCCGCCCATGTGCCGTTTGTCTTCCTGCATCAGAAGGAGAATGCCGGAGTCATCCATGATGCAGACGTCGGTCTTAGCTTGTTTTTGTTGGCCGCACGCCCAGAAAGATAAACTCTGCCCTTAGCCCGGCTTGTGTATTTCACGGCCTTGAAAAGCTGGACAGTGAAATCGCCTACAGCGGACTCCTCGTCGGGTCTAGGATTCATCGCAAGTTCCATGGTGCGAAGGAGTGCGTAAGGATCGTCGTAGTGGGTGGCATCGGCATCAGAGGCGGTGAGCACTTCGTTTTCGATGCATGGCTGTGGGAGATCTGTGACACCGAAGAAAGCGCGAAAGTCTTGGTGTTCAATCCTTATGTTATATGCGAGGAGGTCGTTAGGGGTCCAATCGTTGCCCGGTTTGGAGGTACACATGAGGTTAACCATCTTACGAGCGGAAGTGAGCCGAGCACGTTTACAGGATATATGCGCTCACGGTCACAATAGCTTGAATAGAACTGTAGCAGAATGTGCTACAAAATAGGACGAGACGACTTCCAGTTGCTAAGTTCCGATTCTCTAAGAATCGGTCTCTATGTTCCGAGTTGAATGCGTAACACGTGCTGGCCTTCTCCCGGCAATTGCCGACCCTCCGACCACCCCTCAGAGTGATAAAACCCCATCACGTGCTGGCCTTCTCCCGGCAAATGCCGACGCACCGACCGACCCTCAGAGTGCGAAAAGTCTATCACGTGCTGGCCTTCTCCCGGCATTTGCCGACCCACTGACCGTTCTTCAAAGAGTTGAAAAGTGCCTCACGTGCTGGTCTTCACCAGTGAATGCCGCATGCTTGCCAGTGTTACAACGGCGATGAGCCCCAGCAATACGCCCCACGACCCGGTGAATCCACGGTTCCAGCGGAATAGAATAACCAACTCCCGACGGTGAGCTTGATACGACGAAGCGGCATACAACGTCGTAACCGCTCACATACTTCTTTTTTGGACTAGTAATGTAACTTGTCATCAAACACCTGATTCGATAGGCGGACCAGCTCGTGTCCGACGCTCACAAGGGCCGACTCGGACCCTGCTACTAACATCGTGCTGATATTAGTACCCTTGACAGCCCGCACTACTAGTAACTACTACATAGACCTGGCTCGTCGTAGGGTCCGAACTTCAAAAAGTCGAAAAGTGTCTTAGCAACGCCCAACACAGACTATTACTAGATACTATGACAATGCCTGCCGACGCTGCTCCCCACACCAATGGCTCGCCCCCCGCTCCCGTCTCTGCTGTCCCAGCTCGCCAAATGCCTCACCAAGAGTCCGAAGCCGTCAAGAATGAGCTCGTGCTCATGAGGCGATACGCAGGGAAGGCCGAGCCACTCCTCGCCCCATTCCAGTCCTCCGCCCAGTCACCCCCCACCGCGTCCCCCTGAGATCCTCTCAGGGCTCCTCTTCCAAACTCGACTTCTCCGAGACAGCCCGCAAGGGCACCCTCGATTCCGACAGCCGCGCGGAACGCGCAGAACAGGCTCGCGACCCCGCCTCCGCATGCTCGAAGAGCAGTGGGCCGAGTTCGAACGCTAGTTCCCTCAAGCCAACATCCGCACCGCCAACGTCTGCGCTCGGTTCTCCCGTATTATCGCCGACAGTGGTGGCCGGCCCATCCAGGTCAGCTCCATCCCCTCCCCAAACGCCACCGCCTACCTCCTGTCACTGCAACAGCACTGCTCCCAATCCCAGCCTTCCTGCCCCCACGCCTCGCGCTCCAACAGCCACAGGCTCCCCTTTAGCTCCCAGTCCTCGTCTATTGCACTCCCCCTTCCCGCCTCTGCCACCTCCAGCCGCGTCCGCGCCCGCGCGGGCAGCATGGACGCCGGCTACGGCAGTCCCCTCACCGCCCCAGGCGCGCCACCCCCCGCAAAACGCGCACGCAACGACCGCGACGCAGACGACCGCAACCACGGACGCTACTACAGCTTCTCCGTAAGTGCCCTCCTCTCGTCTGCCCTGCAGCCCGTCTCATGACCCCCTGCAGCACTCAAATTATCCCGACCCCGCTTATATCAACGGTCACTCTGTGCACCATTCTCCACAGCTTGCCGTGCACCACACTCCTCCTGCTACCACTCTCCGCGCCCGTTATTCCAGGTGTCCCCATCACCGTTCGGACCGCGTGCGTTTTCTACAGCGCATCTCTCCCTCGTCCGGAATCATGTTGTGCAGTTCACGTCTCTCCTTGTTCAGGGTTCGATTGTGCAGCACATCTTTACGGGTCTGCCAATGAAGAAGACCACGCTCGGTACAATGGGCAGCGTCACGACAATGATTGGTATGTGGGATCTTTTTTCTTTACCCTCACTCGTACTTACTTCCCCTCAGGCCATAACGGCAGCGTCATCTCCGGCCCGTCCGCCATTGGCGGTGGAGGGCTCCCTGCCACCAACTCACAGGGCCAGCGCATTTACCGCCAGTGCGGCCTGCCCGACAGGTACAAGGATGGCAAGTGCGTCGAGAAGTGGGGTCCTGGCCCCGAGGGACCTGGCACCGTCTGCGACAGGTAACTGGCATGGTTCAGATTGCTAGTTCCCGCTCTCCGCTCACAGGTGCCGCAAGAAAATGAAGCACATCGAATGCCGTGGGACACTCGACAGCCAGATCCTCGCAGGCCAACTGCGTGCCGCCGCCCCCCCGCGCCATCCATCCGTAGGGCGCCCACCACCCCGCGCCGGGCTCGCACACCAACGGGCGCAGTGGTGGTGGCTCGCAAGGCTCCGACCGTTTGGTCCATCGTCCAGACAAGCTCCCCATCCATGGTGCTGACCCAGCGGGCACGCGGCTCGGGCCGACGGGCACGCACCTGCTGTCGTTAGCAGCTACACGCGCCACGACCGCGACTACGACCGCGACGTCCGCTCGCCGTACCACCCCTCCTCGCGCTCGACGCAGTGCGGGCCGACGCCCTCCGGAATCGTGACGCTGCCCGGGCGAGCGCGAACGAGGATGACGAGCACCACCACCTGCACCCGCGCCCGCGCGCCACGGTGCACTAGGCGAACGGGCATGCAAGTGGGAGCGGCGGCATGAGCGGAAGCAGTCGCTCCTCGTCGCGCTCGCCGACACTGCGCGGGAAAGGTGGGTCGAGGGCTGGATCGGGGCGCGAGTCGGACGGCAAGTCCAAGTCGTCAGATTTGATGGACGTTGATGGGGACGGGGAGGAGGTTGACGGGCGCCGATGCAGACCCCGATGAGGCGGACGTGGACGCGGACTCTGATGCGGGTGCCTAGCTGCTGGAAGTGGTGGACGCGGCGGTGGTGAACAACGCGAGCGACGAGAAGTGGTCGAAGAAGGAGGATATGTAGGCGTGAGCCCAGTCCCAGGCGACCATGCGTGAGGCCCTCTGTGGTGCCTCCGCAACTGTTCCTCTCTCCCCCCCCCTCGCGCGGGCTGTTTGTTCGCCACAACCGGTGCATGACTGCACGTCTACGACTGTACGACCCGTACGACCGCACGAACGGACTCCAACCCCAATTACATTATCTTTTGCTGTCCTCACCTCATGGGCCCCTCGCCTTTGTTGTCGCCGTCAGCTAGCGTGTGTATCGTATAGGAAAGTGTACTCCCGCGCTGCTCACTTGTATTCACATTGTTTTCCGCTGTGCATCCAGTGTTTTCCAAAGTGTAATATTATCTCATCATGTCCCACTCCTAGAGAATCGGATTGGCGTGCGGACCCGCATCGCCGCTCAAGCTACCAAGTGTGGGACAAGCGTAGAATATCTGACTTAGGCTCATCCCCAGCCTGGTCAACGCAATTGGAAATTCGAGCTCAGTTGAATCTACATATACCACGAGTCAGCTCTCGTCTAAACTCCGATTATTCTGAGTCTCGAATCCAAATTCCAGACTCAGGCATAGTTGTGTGGGCCCATGTGGTTCAGGCAGCTTGTGCATCGGTCCAGGGAGCAGGCCTCACTCGGTTGCCACCACGTCTTTGCCGAGACACATTTTTGTCCTCTGTCACTATTTCCGGATGATACCCCGTCACTCAAGCCCCTCAAAAGCAATGAGTACAGAACATAGGTCGACCAGTTCGTTGGGACATGCACTGGATAGCCTCTTTGTGAGTACTATTAGGTTCTCGTGGTGAAGCCGCCGGAACTTAGTCGCCCAGAACTATGAGATCCATGAAGTTCTGAGATCCGGTGTCGTGTCTACCGTCTCCCGCGCTACTTGTCGGCGAGGTCGGCTGCGCAACCGTCACGTTGCAATCAAGAAGGTGAGCCGAACATCCAGCGGTCAATGTTCATGATAACTGGATCCCCCCGAATCAGACGCAACTCAAATCAACCCATACATCTGGGCTCGTAAAGGATCCCATCCGCTCGGCTACCCTTCTTTCAACACTGTGTCACCCCTCTGTCATCGCCGCCATCTCCTCCTTCCCTGGACCTTCCGTATTCTATCAAGTCACGGAGTTCTGTCACAATGGAAACCTCGAAGAATATCTGGTCTCTCGAGGCACGAGGTCCTTAACGGAAGGAGAATTGCGGGGAGTTGCAAGGACACTTGTAGACGCGTTACGCTATCTCAGAGGGGAACTTATCCTCCACAGGGACATCAAGCCGACCAACATACTCCTCACAAGAGATTTCCGCTTGGTGAATACCCAAGACGAGGTGTATATAACGGGAAACTGACGCCGCGCTATCTAGAAATTGTCAGGCTTTAGCTCTGCGATCAGGCTCCCTTCTGTAGACGCAACTGAGACGGCCTTCTGTGGTTCTCCTCATTACGTATCCCCGTAAGTTGGCCTGCAAATATTGTCAACTACAGCTCACAAGGTGTTCTTCTGTCAGTGAAATTCTCTCTGGAAAACCCTACGGCTTGGAGACTGACGTTTGGTCTCTCGGAGGTGTTCTGTTGACCTGTCTTTCTGGCCAGCTCGCCTTCAACGTAGGTGATTTCGAGTTCCATGATGTATCCGCGTTTTTGAATTGGTTTCATTAGGCCGCTACTCCGGGGGACATATTTGACAACATATGCAACGTGAAGTATGAGCTACCTGATTCTGCCTCATACGAGATCCGAGACTTCATTGAAGGACTGCTTCAGAAGGTCGGTGGTCACTTATTGAGCTTAGATTACAGTGCTCATCGTGACAATCACAGCGTCCCCAAGAACGTACCCCTGTGCATCGAATGCACTCACACCCTTTTTTGAACCCTTCTCTATTCGTCAAGCCTTTGGTCCCGTTTCAGAGCGATAGCGTCAAATGCCGAAGCGCGTCACCAATTTCATTCCCTAGTCGCGAAACCCTTCCCAAGAAGTACCCGTCTTCACTCTCCAAGGACCCCCTCCGGATTCGCCCTTCGCTGTGTAACGAAAACGCGACGTCTAAGAAACTCAACGATTTCAAGAGGGCACCCTTGCTGGACATCACTAATTTACGCTATGACGACACCTGCCTTGGTAGTACTGGCCTGCACAGAGAAATACCCTCGATTCGGTCTGCTTCTAGTCATGCAGGTATCCGTACCTCTACTAAGGCTCTTCTGACTGGTCCTCTGGGAAGCATCAGCTATCGTTCCTCAACTCCCGGCCTCACCACCGATCGGGGCACTTCGAGTCTCACCGCGATGTCTGAAAGCCATCAAGTATCCGCGAAGACCGGCTCTTGTGCCCCTCGTTTGCAACAAAGTCCACTGCACACTCGCCCGAAGCGTGTACTATCCGAACCTGCCGGTACATCCGAAGTCCCTCACACTGCACGTCCCGTCCTGTACTCTCGCTTGTCTTCGGCGCCACTCCCAGGGATCTTCTCCAAGGCAACGAGTTCTACAGCCCGCGCCCCATCTGGAGGTCGGAATCTTCTTGCGGATAATGCTGATGGCTTTGAGGCGACTCTTCATCACGACAGCAAACCTAGCGGGATCGCGTTATCGACCAGGCTCCTTAAGCCACAGACATACAAGGTCTCTTATGGGCAACTTGTAGTTCTTCCGTCCGGAGGTTTGCTGGTTGATTTCCGAGAAGGCGAACGTCGAAAAGGGCGTAGCGGCAAAGAAGTCCTTGTTACAAGCGCAGACGGCTATAATGTGCGTACCCCACTGGAATCCGCCAGCCTTTACTAAGGAAGCTGTAGGTTGGAGTTTATGATGCACCACATCTTAGCACGCCGTGCTGTCTTGCGGAACCCACAGCAACTTTTAAGGCTACGGAAATTCCCTCACGATACACTGGTCTCATGAACGAGGCGGCACAACTAGTCGACCAACTCAACGCGCGGATACCAAAGGTAGGTGCACTAGCATTTCGAAGAACCACGCAGGCTGAACTAGTATTCATCCCCGCAGCTCGTGCATTTCTTGGGTGACGCGAAGTGCATGCTCATGGGGAACTCGCCTCCCGGCGATGTACAGGTCCAGATCCCCGCGGAATCTGTCGCAGACGTCAAGTCGGCGGGTCACGCTGCCATCCGTGTCAAACTCAAGCGCAAGAGACAGACGCTCGAGATCTCCCGTCACGCGCCGGATACTCGCGAAGGACGCAAGGAAGTTGGAGAGTGGAGCAAGAAGGTTATGCCGTTGAGCAATGGTCTAGAGCTGTCCGGCGAGGACTGGAGCGCCTTGGATGCGTTTGAGCGGCTGGCCATGAAGTACCTTGTGGACTTTCTTGAAGTGTGCGAGGCGGCGGAGGCGGTGGAGAGTCAAGGTGGCACGCCTTCCGAGAAGTGTTCGGACGGAGATGGGCGGAAGCTTAGAGAGCGCACTTTGAGCGGTGGTCAGAAGCGTCCATGGGGTGGCCATCCCTCACGCGCAATGTCGGGTGCCCCGAGTGGGGCGTCTTCGGTCGCAGTTCCACCGCGCCCAAGGAAGTTTTCTAGCATGATTATGTTGCGTTAGAGGGGGCAGGAGATGCGTGTATTTTTGGACATGTTGAATGGGATCGTTGTGTGCGAAGGGCAGATGGTTTGACCGACAAAGATGGCTGCCAAATCTGGGGCCGATGGGATCAGACTCAATCAGGGATGGTCGGAGTCGGTGGGGAGGATTTCAGGACGGGGCTACCGGCGCTTACCACAACTCGTCCTCTTCCACGTCTTTCGATCCAAGAGCGTCGAAACCTGTGGATGTCTCAGCAAGCCGCTGCTGCAAAGCCTTCGCTCCAGGGGGTCCGCATTAAAGCAAGGAAACGTGCCGTCAAGGCATCAGCCAAGCACGAACCCTCCGGTGAGTACTGGACGGCATACGCCGCCCACACACCAGCCCGCTCACCCTCCACGCCCCCCAGTCTTCAGAGACCAAGTTCTCAAGCACCTCGAAAACGTCCCTCCTACCGATTTTGAGGCCATCACAAACAAACTAGTCCAAGCCGGCGGTACCCTCGAGTTCCTCAAGTATGCAGACGTCCTCTTCGAGATCCTACTCGTCGGAGGCCTCCTCCAGCCCGGTGGTCAGTACGTCGACGACGGCACGCCGCTCTCCCCGTTCGCGATCATCAATGCGAAGGAGCCTGTGGAGGTGGCAGACGTAAAGCAGTACGTCGAGGTGCTCAACAAGTTGATCCGCAGGTGAGTCTGGGTACTCTCTTCCACCCCTGTTCGGACCCCGCCAACGACGTATGGGCTTGGTGTAGGTACAAATACCTCCAGCGGCCTCTTGAAGAGAACTCGCTGCCCAACCTTCTGCAGTATGTGGACCGATGGCCCGAGGCCCAGCGGGAGAAGATAGCGTGTGCCACGGGACTTATGCTCGCCCAAGGTCTCGCTAGCGCTAGTTGCCTGCAGAGTTTGACGAAAGACCACCTCGTCAAGAATGGTACGTCTCGAGGCGTATATCGTATATAGCGAACGATTTCTTGATGCGTACTTCATCTCTCTAGACCTGTCGGCCAACGTCCTCACGCTCGTCCTCCGTGCATACCTGAGCGGGCAGTCGATGGAGCACCTCGCGGGGACGCTCAAGCGCGGGGGGATCAAAGATCTCCTCTTGTTCTTCCCGCAAACCAAACGCACCGACAAGACGCTCGATGAGCACTTCCGCAAGGCGGGTCTCCCCCAGATCGCCGAGTGGTGGACGAAGCGTCAGTACGCGGGCCTCAAGGAGGCCGTGATCGCCCAGCTCCGCGAGATGCTCGAACACGAGACGCACGCGGATATCGTCACCGCGATCCGCGCCCGCCAGGAGGAGCAGCCGTTGCCCGAGTCCGAGCTCGTCTCGTGCATCTGGCAGGGTCTTATCTCGTCCGTCGAGTGGAGTGCGCGCCAGGACCAGAACGAAGCTCTTGCCCTGCGTGAGATCGCTGTGCGTATCCGTTTCATCCGGTGCTCGCGCGCGCTGTATGTGGCATGGCTGACCCGTGCCCACTTTCAAACAGGGCTTTGCTGACATCATAGAGCCGTTCTGCAACGGACCCAAGACCGAGGTGGCTCTCATCAACACCGTGCAAGTGTATTGTTACGAGGATACGCGTATCATAAAGGCATTCCCTCAAGTGCTTAAGGTGAGCATTCCGGACAGATATTCTGACCGCTGCTGGCTGACTAATCTCCTCTCGGAATAGGTTTTGTATAACAAGGACTGTATTTCTGATCAAGCCATCATCTACTGGCACCAGAAGGGCTCGAAGCCGCAGGGCAGGCAGCACTTCCTCCAAGCTGCCCAGCCTCTTGTCAAGGTATGCTCCTTCTTCGTCCCCCGTGGGTTATGTCTCACGTGGACCACCTTCAGTTCTTGCAAGAGCAGGAGAGCGATGAAGAGGATGAGGAGTGAGGGGTATTGCGTTGTATACATCTTGGCTCATTGCATGTATATGTATCTCCTGCCCTCGGGCAAGCGATTGAGCACATTGGGGAGGCCACCCCGTCATCACGATTCTCAGAGACTGCGTACAAAAGCTATGGACAGACGACAAAGCGAGCAACGCGGGCGGATCAAGTGGCAAAACGAGAGGTGACAACGATGAGGACAAGACTCGCACGTAGTACTGCGCAAGCGGTCAGAAGCACAACAGGGCATAACAGGTGAGGCCGGTGAAGGGGGTTCGGCGGCAGAAAGAGATAATGTACAATACGATACGCCTATCAGAATCATACACCTACTTTTCCGAGTCAAATCGGGGCGGGGTCGTGCCAGGGGAGATACAGAGGTAGGAGGAGCGTTCGTCTTCACGTCCGCGGACGAGAAGCGTCGTAAATGGGAGAGATAAGGCCGCGCGCAGCGTATCGTGCGGCGTTTTGATCTACGTGTACACATGCGCCAATGAAATCAACAACCGGAACTCCAAGGGCTGAGCGAAGCAACGAAGAGCCATAGATTGAAGACGGTATCTATGGGACGCGAGCGGGAGGAGGGCAAGCGCCCCGCGCGGGCTCCGCGGGCTCACCAGGCCTCGGGCATCTGGGGGAAGTCGCCCATCCAGCCGTTGGTGTGGCCCATCTGGAGGAAGATGCCGTCGGAGCCGTTGACGGGGAGGCCGAGGTCGGTGAGGCTCTGCTCTTGGAGCCAGAGCGGGATCGTCTGCGGGTTGAACATGCGCGGGTTGTGCGCCCACTGGCCGAGCTCCTCGACCGTGAACGGCGGGGGCGGGACGATGCTCGGGTCGATGAACGACGGCGGGGGGAGGAGCTCGGCCTGGCCGGGCACGCCTTGGGGCACGCCGCTGCCGCCGCTGGCCGCGAGCCCGACCTTGCGGCGGAGGTTCGCGAGCATAATGCGGAGGGTGAGCGCGTAGCGTTCGGCGGCGACGTCGGAGAGGAGCTGCGCGAGCTGCTCGACCTGGACGGTGATCGCACCGAGGTCGAGCTCGGCGGGGAAGAGGTTGGCCATCTTGAGGAGGAAGAGGCCGGAGAAGGCGGCCATGACGAGCGTGTCGTGCACGGCGTAGCGGAGCGCGGCGCGGTAGGTGGGCGAGTCGAGGAGGTTGGAGAGGCAGCTCGAGGCGGCGTCCTTGGCCTGGAACGCGAGCTCGCGCTGCTCGAAGGGCATTTTGTCCCAGGAGACGCCGCGGAGGGCGACACAGACGAGCCAGAGCTTGGCGTAGTGCAGCTCGCCGAGGAGGATCTTGCGCGGGAGGGCCTCGTCGTCCATTGATTGCCCTATGAGCAGGGTTAGCATCGAGAGATTTTCAAGAGTGCATCGAAGCACTTACTGTGCAACTCGTCGCAGTCTGCCCACCACTTGTCCAGAGCGATGTTTGCCCGACGGATGAACGACAGAGTGTTGTGGTTCACCTGACCATTCAACGGCGACAATGTCTCGTATATTTGCGCTATTGACCCCCCGTCAGCAAAGCGGCACACAGTAAATAGACCGTGCAGAGGTATACTTACTCTTTTGCATGATCAGCTCCACCTGTGAAACCAGCCTGACATCGGTCGGTGAGGCCATGGGATGTGAAAGCAACAGCCGGCAGTGCTTGATCGAGGCTTCATCCCGCAGAACGATGGGTCGTCCCGTCCCGAGGCTCATCTGGTGGTCGAACCAATACAGACACAGCCAGATGCGTGCAGAGACCACTGGGAGAACATGTGGTCAGCATTAGCGGTCCCGTGGAGGAATATGAGACGCTAGAAGCGAGGAGTACCCACCGAGGTTGCGCTCCTCTTCTTCGCTGCGCTTCTTTCCGCCGTCGTCTGCGAGCTTCTCCAGGGCGCGGTGGAGCCCCAAGTCGAGTGCCATGCGCATCGCATGGCCGGACGGGAGCCATCCGTTGGTGCTCCACGCCGCGAGAAGGAGCATGCCCTGGACGGCCTCCTTGCGCACGACCGGGCCGAAGAGGGAGGAGCGGGCAATACCCTGGGCCTCCTCGAGGCATTTGTAGAAGGCGGGGATGAGCGGGCCGGTGCCGCTCCGGATCTTTGCCGCGACAGCGAGGAGGGCGTCGAAGGTCCAGGGCGTGCGCTCCATGAGACCGTCGTAGGTGTCGTACGTGGGGTCGAATACAGGAATGAAGATGTTGCATCCGGAGAAGAAGCTGGAGAAGTCGCGGAGGGGCAAGGTAAGCGGAGGCAGGAGAGTGAGACGGGAAGCGAGGAGGGGCGCACATGTGGTACAGTTCGCGCGCCTCGCCGTCGGAAACAAGACCCTGTCGAGGACACGGTGTTCATGAGCACGGCGCGGAATCTAGCAGAACGCAGCGGAAGGCACCTTCTCAACGACATGGGGGAAGGCGTTGCGGGGCGTGGGCTCAGCCCGCTTCCGCTTCTTCACCCTATCTGGTGATCAGATGGCGACTCTTACGCCACGGACCCGGAAACTACTTGCCTTGGGGGCGACGCCGACGGAGCGGCCGCGGCTTCCGCCGCAGCGTTGGCGAGCCCCTGCAACGCCTCGATGGGCGCATTCAGACTCGAGCGCGGAAGCGTATCCTCGGATTCGTCATCAGACGACGGTGCCGTACTAGGCACGATACCGTACGTCGCATATTTGTGGGGCTACTCGACAATAAAAAACACCATGAGAATCTACTCCGGCTCCGACACGTCCTCGCTACGCACCGGAGGCGCGAAGCCGGGCAAGGGGGGGAAGGTTCGGGAGCGGGACGGTCCGTCTACGCGGGCGAGAAGGGCGTTGAACACACTGGCCGCCGTGTCCAAGGACGGTGACGTACCCGGAAGACCAGGACTGTCGCGTGAGGGGCCGGTGGGGTAGTTGGAAGGGACGAGGCCCGGATTGGGGAGCGGGGCTTGGTTCTGATTCTGGCCCTGGCTCTGGATGGCGCTGAGGATGCGGTCGAGGGAGGACTGCATGCCGATCATCTGGCTCTGCATGACCTGGACGACGTGGACGGGGGCGGGGTCAGCTGGGGAGGGCACGCGGGGACGACGGGGGCCGGGGGACGTACTAGGTACTGGCCCTCGAGGCGGGAGAGGCGCCTGGCAGGGTCGGGAGGCGGGGGAGGGGGAGGTTGGGTGAGCATGGTGCGCAGAGAACGAACATGGCCCGGGGCGGACGAGGACGGGACGCGGGTGATGGGGACGGGCGGGGGACTTACTCGACGCTGGCGGTGGAAAGGGCTTGGACGGTCTTCTTCTCCGGTTTCTCAAACACACACTGGGCGCCGCTCAGTTGGCATCGACGGCAGGGGGCCTGGGGGCCGGGCCGGGCGGGAGGGCGGGCAGACGGTGCGGGGAGAGAGACGGCTAAGACGGGCGGTGCAGAAAAGGGAGAGAGAGAGGGCACTTGCCTCGCCTTCGCACCTGTTCTTGCCCTTGCGGCAGTTGGTGCAGGCCCGCGCGCCCCGCTTCGGGATGTGCCCCGACGGGACGGACGATGGGGAAGGGTGGGCCGGGGACATGTCCTGGGGCGACGCCATCTCGGACCGGCTGCCGTTGAGGATGGGAGAGGTGTTGAAACTGGTTGTGCGGCGGCGCTTGCCGGTGGGCTGCTGGTCGTCGTAGTTGGAGGTCGATGTCGTGGGCGAGAGCGACATCATCGACATGAAGCGGCGAGAAGAGACGAGACGGGCGCAACGCGAGGCGGGGCGCCGGGGCTCCCTTTACGCCCTCCCCCAACCACCTTATCTGCAAATCCAACACAAATCTTATCCAAACTCGAATCAAATCCATTCCCCCGGCCCCGCCCGGTCCACCTGACCCGCCCGCCCGGCCGCGTTCCCGCGCGACAGCTTCCGGAACGCCGGTCAGAATGCTCCGGGAGGTCCGCCCGCCCGGGGCCTTGGTGTGGCTCTGGTGTGGCTCTGGTCGGCCTCTGAGCTGCCTTTGGGTGTCCGTGTCGCTGGCTCAGACCTGTGGTGGTGACTTCTGGACCTAGGACCCTCTCGTGGGCACACCCTCCCCGCCTGCCCACAGCCCCCCCACCCCACCC
>FTLJ01000550.1:0-12817 GCA_900155495.1 Porogramme epimiltina
CGCCACCGCGCTTCCGCCCCGGCCCGCCCGTGCAGTCGTCTGCTCGGCCCGGCTCTCCCTCCCCCCCCCTCCCCCTTCTCCACTCCTCCTCCTCCTCCTCCCCATCCTCCTATCCACGCCCGCACGCCGCCGCTCTCGCCCCGCTCTTCTCCGGATTCTCGCTCGCTCGCTGTCGCCGCACCGCCGCCCCCCATATCTGTATCAACATAGCCCCGGAAGCAACTTGCGCTCCCCCGAATGTTCATATTAGCCACGTACCTGCATCGTCCAACGTCACACACGCTCTTTTCGCCACGCACATCGCAAGCCCGCACACATCATTTCTGTATATACTATCGCACCCCCACCACCGACCGTCGCGCAGCTGTCTTCTTTTTTTTTTTTTTTTTACTGCGACGTCGTCAGCCCGTGTATAACATAGCACCTCTCTCGGACTCCGAGATCCCCCACCCCATCCGGTCCTCTCGCCACCGAGACCGCCCTCCATTCCGTCGTCTGTTCTTACTAGCCCGCGCACATAGACTTACCCTCCGCACGAGGCGCCCCCTTATCTCCCCGTTAACTGTAGCCCCCTCTGCGCCCCTTTTGTATTTCCTGTGTTTATTTTGTTTGCCCATCGTTTCGTTACTTCGTTAGTCGGCGCCGCGCGCGCACCTGTCTCGCGTGTAGTCTTACCGGCGTCACCGTCCTACATAGTTCGCCGATCTCGTCCTCTCTTCTTACTCGAAGCCGCGAGCCTGCGGTTCGCTACGCCTCACCCCCTGTTCGCTGTGCGCCCTTTGGTCTTATCGCGGTCGCCCTCGGTTTTTTGTAGATGATGCATGTGCATGCTCGTTGTCAATTTGTTCTCCTGCTCGCTTTCAATAGGATCGTCCGCGTCCTCGAGTTGGCGCGGTAGCGCCTGTATCGAACGTCGGAGTGCTACCTCCCACACTGGATAGCGTGATATCTGAATGTACAAGAGTTGAAAGTTGCGTATGCTGGACACACAAATCACTGTCAGATTTTGAGCCCGGCAACTTGAATTCTTCGAACTGTTCAGCACGTGAGCGCGGTGGACGCCTCCGGAGCGCCGGAGCGGGACACACTAGACGCGGCGCGCCTCAGTCGCGTTTCTCTCATCCATCGACCTAAGCGGTGAGTTCTGAGCCGCGTGCAATACTTACACGGAACCTGTAATGTTACTGACCGAAGATCTTGATAGATGACTCCTGAACACCACAAGCTGCCCAACGGGCTGCTGATCATCTTACATCTTCATTTGTTGAACTTCCCGCTGCGCGATGCGGCTGGGTACGACGAACGGCTCTTCGATGCAACGAGCAGGGGCATGGGCCAGCGCAGCAAGGCGCTCGAGGACATTGCATTCTTCCTCGTCGGCAAGATCGAGGGCACGCGCGAGCGGACGAGGGCGGTGAGTGGTGTCTTGGACGCGTTCGCCCCGAGGTGGTCACGGCGTTCATAAACACCTGCGGCTCCACAGATCCTCCCCACGTTCCCGTGCGTGCAGCCCGCGGATGGCGCCGCCTTCAGGATCGCGCTCGCGAAGTATCTCGAGGCGCTGCGGAACGCGGTCGTGCACCGCGGCCATGCGGCGTCCGGGGACCACGCGAGTTCGAAGGGGAAGCGGCCGCCGGCGTCGTCGTCGACGCCTTCGGGCGATCCTAGCGCTGCGTGGTGGTGGAAGGACGTCGTCGTGCGCAAGTCCATCCTCGACGAGTGCTCTGGCGATAGGTAAGCCGGCGCGCGGTTTGCTGCCCCTGAGCGTGTGTGGGATCGGTGCTGACCTCAACGGCCGCGTTCCGCTCATATCGCCACCGCCTTCCATGTACAGGTTCGAACGCCTGATCCTGGCGTTGTCGAGCCACGCCGTGCTCAAGGCCGCGCTCAGGGCGTCGCCCGGCCGCGAGCCCCCGTCGGCGTCCCCCCCGTGCGCGGATGATGGCGAGGTGCGCGAAGTCCCCATCTGCATCTCTTTCATCTCCGTCTCGTGCTCACAGCGCATACGTCCCAACCCGGCGCCCCCTTTCACGCCGCCTCGCCGCCGCTCCCATACACGCGCGCACGCATCGGCGCATCGGCGCACCGCGGCCCGCCCGCACACAGGCGGACCTCGCCGTCCTCCCGCGGGCGTACACGGCGCGCCTCGCGGCGGCCCAGGCCGCGCGGCGGGAGTGGGAGCGGGCGGCGGCCGCGCTGCTGCAGCGCCAGCAGGCCCTGTCTGTGATCCGTGTGCGTGGCGCGTCTTCTCTCGGGCCCATGTTCGCCCAGTGTACTGACGGAAGCCCACACCTGCGTCCACACACTCGGTGCACATGCGTCCTGTGGTTGCGTCTTGCCCCCCCCCCTCTCTTCCACCCTCTCGCCCCCTTTCCCCTCCACCCCCGTGCAGGCACGCATCGCAGACCCCAAACTCGCCACTGCGTGTGCAAAGTACGATGGCCTGGCGACGGACCGCCTTCTCGCCTTGCGCGACTCGCGTCAGCAGGACCTCCTCCGGGGGCCGTGGAGGGGCGAGGAAGGGCGCGCGGCGCTCAGGCTCGTCACAGAACTCGCCGGGCTGCTTGAAGCTTCCCCAGCTTCTCCTTCTGGCGATGGCCTTCCTATCGCGAGCTGCGAGGGGACCGCGGCGACCCTAGGGGGACCGCCTGGATTAGCGGGTTCTTCGCAGGTACGTGGCCGCGCCTCCCTAGCGGTGCAGCCGGGGCACCCCCTGACGGCGCGAACGCAGGCGGATTCTGAAACCCCGCCACCTGCCCCCCTCCCCATCGCAGCGGCCCACCATCCATCTCACCTGCACTCGCTCGGGCTACCGCTCTTCCCGAAAACCAGCCGCTCCCAGCCGTCCGACGGAGATGAGCAGCGAGGAGGGGGAGATGACCCGGCCGTGCCCCATGCGATAGCTGAGAGGCTCGCTGCCATCGAGAGGGTGCACATATCGCTTCGGAGCGCGCTCGTGAGTGCGCAGAACACGCACGACCAGCTCCAGCAGCGGCTGCAGAAGGCCAAGATGCGAGACCCCGCTCGCCAGCCGGCGCAGAAGGCCAGAGGACAGCGCCTCGAGCTCGACGCGAGCCTATGGGGCGGACGGGTGGGACTGCAGGCGATCGATTTCAAGGTTCGCCCTGTCTACTGCTTCCACCGGTGCCCAGCCCTCCCCGTACTCACACCGACACGAATCTTTTCATCGCAGAAACTTCCTGACGCGGCCTCCCTGGAACGCTTTGGCCTCGCCTCGCCACCCCCGGAAAGCGCCGTCGAAGAGCGCATCGCACACATCCGCACCGCGCTCCTGCCCCCCTTCGCGGCGGAGCCCCTACCCCCAATCGACGAGCCCGAGTCCGACCCAGAGCCCCCACTTCCCCCTCAGCCCGTTCCCTCTTCCCACCTCCCCAAGCTCTCCTCCCGCATACCAGCGCAGGCGGCGCCCCCACGCACGGCTAACCACCCCGCACCGCCCCCGGGCAAGGCACCACCACGGCCGCGCGCGCCCGCGAAGCAGGTCCGCGTCGCGGGCGCCCCCCGCGCCCCTGAGCGCACCCGCGTCCCCAGCGCGGCGGGCACGGCGGTCCCCGTGGCAGCGGCGAAGCAGCAGCACGCCCGCAGGCTCTCCCGGCGTGCGTCCGCGGCGCGCGCCCGCCGCTCGACCATGTTCGGCCGGGGTGAGGACGCGGAGATCCGCCGGGTGCGTCCTCCTCCGCTTGTCTCTTCTAGCTCGCTTTCCTACGCTTGCATCTGTTCTTCGTTCTCACTGCTCATTCCGACACATACCCTCAGATCGTCGAATCGGTTCAAGACCGCTCCGATTCTTCAGAGGGGGAAGACCCTATGGACGAGCCCAACGGCAGTACCAGCGGCCCTGCGACCCCAAGAGCTCCCCACACACCGCGAACGCCCGGAACCCGCGGGATGCTTCTGTCCACTATAAAACGGAGTGGGCCAAGGCAGTCGTTCGACATCGACAAGTACGAACGCATGCGGGTCCCTCGTCTGCCGAGCCTCCGCCTGGGCACCGCGCCGGAGCTCGACGAGGACGAGGAGGATCCGGGGCCAGACGTGCGGCATACAGAGGGCCGTCGAGACGAGGGCGGGGACGGAGACGCGGAAGAGGAGTTCTACGAGGGGAACAGCATGACATTGGCGGACATCTTGCTGCAAGCCGGTCATCAGGGAAATGTGGGTGCCCAGTTGCTCCAGGAGGACGAGTTGGAGGGCGAGATGTCCGACTGGGAGTGAAGTCAAAGTATTGTACACTATAGGTATGGCCGACGACCATGGACCGCAAATGCATTGCGATAACATCACCCTTACCATACGCACAAAGATATCGTTGGAGGGTTTACCCCACTTCAATCTCCAGCGAGAGTCCAGGATATGCATGCATAATGGGGGGCATGGCATAGCTCATGTATTTTGTGCAATGGACGGCGGACGAGGCCGTTTCTTGTGGAGCAGTATACAGGGGGTACGTCATATACGGACAAAGCGATGCGATGGGAGTCGGAGGAGAGCAGCCAGCTCGTGCAGTACAATCGGTCGTGCGGGTCGTGGGGCCTACGCAGACACTTATGCCTCCGTCGTCGTCTTGGTCCGCTTGACAGCGCGGGTGTTCTCCCTATGGCGGAACTTAGCGTAAGCAGCGAACGAATACCGAGTCCGACGGCGAACGAACCTGAAGCCGTTCTTGAATCGCCTCGAGACGGTCTTGAGGTAGCGCATGCGGCCAGTGCCGGTGGTCTTTCGGCGCTTGGCCTTCTGGCCCCACTCGTACGACCGGAGCTTAGCACTGGGGTAGCCGCACTGCGCGCACTCTGAACATAGAGCCGATCAGTAAGTTGTAGCAGAAAGGGTGGCCAAGGAGAAGGAGATTGTCGAAGCGGGGCGTTTGCGGGTTTTTTGAAGTGAGGAAGGAGGGAAACGGTACACACCCTTGTGCTGCTTGTGGAAGGAGCGGTTGCCACACCGCCTGCAGAGGGTGTGGGACTTGGTGTGCCGCTTACTGCACAGGGAATAGGTGGTGAGTGGACGGAGAATACGACACAAGGAAATCAAACGTACCCGAACGAGGTGGTACCTATGCACCGTTACCCAACATACAGCGATCAGTCCCAGAACCAG
Source organism: Porogramme epimiltina (assembly GCA_900155495.1). Classification (NCBI taxonomy): domain Eukaryota; kingdom Fungi; phylum Basidiomycota; class Agaricomycetes; order Polyporales; family Polyporaceae; genus Porogramme; species Porogramme epimiltina. The sequence continues at coordinate 5,119 of FTLJ01000550.1, forward strand.
CAAATGCTCCAATTCCACGCGAACGAACCTTTGGTCTACAAAATAGAGGGTGCCGTCAGTACAAGAGGGGAGGCGCAGGGAACAGGGCGCAAACACGCCAGAGAGATGTCCCAAGCCAGCGATCGTCATCCAGACAAGGTCCATCCCATCCACCCTCTCAACCCCACCGATTTCCTCCGTTCGACCGCAATCATGCGTCTTCGTAGCCTGTACATCCCTCTGGCGTGCAGAAAACGGGCATGGACTCACCATGGTGTCTTGAGGTTGAGGGGGGCCGGTCGGGTGTGTTGAGCAAACTGCCCTCTATCGACCAGAAGCCACCCGCGTCTCATCCACGTGGCTTAGGCGCCCATCCACCTTCAGCGCCTCTCTGACTCCCTTCACATTTTGTCTTGACCGCGATCAAGACGAACACCTCGCTTCATCGTGCTTCCGTCGCAACACCAAGAGTCATAAATCACACTCTTGTTGTATCTCATAGATGAATGGCCTTTCTCGAGTGCGCTTCTCCGATGCCCATGTGCGGCAGCGATCTGTGAGTGCCGGATATTTGGAGGTTCTGCGGCCGCAAGTAATCGTAATTGATTCTGGATATAGATCAGGGCCATATGGCACGCCATGAGATATCTAGTGCATCTGGCCAACTGTACAGCCAATTTAGCATTGCTACGAACCATGGACTGTGTGACTACTGGTCAGCCAGGGTGGTCCGATAGGACTGAAACTACAAGGATTCAGTTGCAAATTGATCCCTATATCTAGAGCCCCCATAGAGCCGAATATCAAGGTCGAGGTGCGGCCAGTACAGTCCACGCATCAAAATAAAATGTACCTAACGCTCAACAGACGCATCCCGGTGCCACAGACACGAGACCGCCGTCCGCGTGGTCGTGGTAATACCGACCCCTGCCGCTCACCTATCCCGAGGTTCTAGTTGGACGACCTTGAAGCTTGAACACCGACGGACCCCCACCCCTCCCGGCGTCCAGCCCACCCGCCCGGGGCGGCACCCGTCGGACTTTACGCTCGCGCCCGCGAGCCTCCCCCCCTTCCTAGGCCCTCCGCATTCCCACCCGACGTCCCCCGTTCCCCTGGCCAGGGGCGAGCCCTCCCGCGCCACCCTATGGCGGGCCCGCGGATTAGCGTGCGCACCCCCGCCGTGTTGTGTTGTGGGCGACGGCCGCGCCCGGGCCCCCGAGGATTAACCACCGTCCAGGCACGGCGCGGCGGCGTGCGGGTGTAACGCCTGCACTCTGAGCGGGCGGCGCGTCACCTCCCTCTCTCGAGCGCCCCGCGCCGCAGAGCTTCCTTCCGTGCACCGGGGGTGTTGGGCGCGTTCGCATGCCCTCCGATGGTCGTGCTGAGCGAAAACCTTCGCGGCAGGATGCAGACGGCCCTCGGTTGTTGACGTGCGTCCTGCGATTCGTTCGCTCGATCCCTCGAATTCGGTATTGCCTGTCGGGGCGCCGCGAGAGCGGCAAGCCCAGCGTAAACAACGCACCGCGATGGGCCCGACCTTTGTTCGCTGGCACTCCCACTCCCCCACCCCTTCCCGGTTCCGCGCTCAAAATTTCTGGTACGCGCCCGTGACGAGGGTTCGTGGGCAAACTCCGCTGGCGTCAGTGCGATTCCGACCCGTCGGGGAAAGCCAACATGCATACTTAGACTTTACCAAGTTCTCGCCGCAGCGTTGACGGAACGGTGTGGCGCCCCCGCACGCGAGACCGGGAGCAGGGTGCAGTCCGAGCCGCGCAGTCTGAGACTAAGTATGGACCCGAGCCCAGGTGATTACCCTTGGCAGCCGTCATGTTGACTAAACGGGGGTGCTCGCACGCAGACGAACGGCGGTGTCGCCGTCATCTCAGCTGCAAAGATGGACGCTCGCGCCACGGCCGGCGTAGCGTGCCTGCTCTCCGCCCGCATCAAGCCGCTGAGCGTTCCGTAGCCACTTTTGCTCCGGGCGGAAGCGACAAACGTTGGCGCTCCCCCCGTGACCGCAACCTGTGGCCTTGTTCCCGGGGCGAGCGAGCGACGGCCTCGGGTGCACGCCTGGTGCGCGGCCGTGCCTTTGCGTAGCGTACGTCCCGTTTACGAGCGCGCCTCATAACGAATTGCGCGCAAATATCGCTCACGGGGCAGCCGCGATGCGAAAGTTCGTCGGGCTGTAGATACTCCCGCGTCACGGGGCGAGAGCGTTGATGGGTCTGCGCCGCGCGCCGGAGATGGCGTTCCCATGAACTGCCCCTGGGGCGACCCTGGAGTGCTGAGCGAACCGTAAGCGTCGGCGGGTATGTCAGCGCACCCAGATTGCGCAAACTAGAGGGCGCGACACGCGAAGCCGGGCGATCGCCACGAGCTGTGCTGGCGATGCGACGATGGCCGCGCCGGACGCTGTTGCGCCTCGTTGCACGGAGGGGCTCCCACCGCTGTCAGCGGTGCGAGCGGTGGAGAGAAACTGCCAACGGAGAAGAGATAAGACGGATCCGACTTATCGTCTGACAAGCGCGAAGGGGGGGGATAAGGCGGATGATGATGCAGCGTCGGCTGCGACGCGTCTCTGCGGTCCTGGGCCCCCGCGCGCTGGCGGTGGCTGTTGGCAGCAGCCGCCGCCGTGGGTGTCCGAAAAGGAGCAAGGGTGCAGGGGCTGGTGGCGTGCCCACGCGCGGACGCACACACGCACTCAAAGTGGCCGATCCGCGCAGGCGTGCGCGCGAAGCGCCGGCAAGTGCTTCCATGGCCTCGGGCTCCGCAGGCCTCGCCCGCTGGCGATTGGGCGATCGGACGGGTTCCGTCATGATGTGGGGAAATTGGGAATCCGGATCGCTCTGGCGACCGCGGAAAGTGCGCCGGCGAGCCCGCGCACGGGAGGGACGCGGCGGGTAGCGGCGAGCAGGGCCCCCGAGTCGCGCGGCGGGGGGCGGACGGGGAGTGGGGGCGTCGCTGACGAGGGGCGGGTGTGCGCACGGTGGCGGACGGCGGAGGTGGCTGACGGGACCGGGGTGGTGGCTGGGTCCAGGCGGGGACGGGTGGGACGACCGAGGAGCGTGACTTGGGAGGTCGCCCGCGCGCTAGGCCAAATTTGCGAAGCGGCGTGCAAGCAGAGGCGGGAGATAAGATCTGCCCGAGCCGAAATAGGTCGCCGTGGTGGGCCTTCGCGGGGGCGTGTGCGGCGGGGCAGCGGCGGCGGGGGCACCAGCGGAGCGACCAGCGACAGCAGCCCCAGCGGCAGCACCGAGAAGCCTCTGCCCAACGCCCCCCCGGCCGCGCACAGGCCACGGCAGACAAGACAGGCCTGTGTCAGGGCCGTCGAGGGGGATCGTGCGACAGAAAAGCCCCGGCCGCGCCCCAGTCAAGGCGGGAATGATAAGATATGATAAAAAGGGGCGCACAAGATCCCCAATCTCGGTGATAGACGCCGGGGCTCGCCGCCCCTAATGCGCTGGCCGCAATTGGCTGGGAGGGGCTGGATTGTGCGTTATCAGGGTTTTTATCAAGACGTAGACCTCCGCCCTCCTGACATTTTGTCTCTTTACCTTCATCACTCTCCCCTGCCGTTCGCGTTCGACGCCTCCACCACACCCAGGCTCGCCCTCGTCGTCTCCACCGAGCCCTGCCCCCAACACCCCCCGCCCTTCCTACCTATCCCCCGCCAGCGCGGCCCAGCCCTTCTGGACCCCTCTGACTAATACCTTCCCCTCAACCGTACTCCCGCTTAATCTCATCTCGTATAATGGCTCCGGTCGTGCTCGAATCCCCCCCAGTCAGCGTGCACTCTGCTGCCCTCACCTCCATGTCCAGGCTACAGTTCAACGGCCACATACACACTCCGCCCGCGTCCGATCACTCCAGGAACGACGACGCTTCCCCACTCGCTGCCCCCTCTCCGCTACCCCCTTCGCAGGGACGGAACGCACCCTCCCCCTTTCCCCTCGACCCTGCCCTCAAGGACCGCTCTGGAGACTCTGCCGATCCCGCCACAGACCAGAATAGTCCACCCGCTAATTCCGAGCTCGCCTGTACAAACTGTGGAACCGTCACGACCCCCCAGTGGAGGCGCGGTGACGACGGCAAGTCCATATGCAACGCGTGCGGTCAGTACCACACCCGTTCACATTCACTTCATCGTGTCGTCACCGCAGATAGCGGCCTTCTCCTTTTCATCTCCCGCCTTCCACTCGGGGGACGCGATGATTTGCCTCCTGCGCCACGTGTCCTACGCGTTCGCCACCCCTCCTTCGGTGGCAATCATATCGATTCCTCGCTGCATCTATGCCTCGGCTGCATGTTTCGTGTCAGGCGTGCGGATATGGCCCCTCGCCGACACCATGCCGCGTTTCGCGTGATATCGCGGCGCGTTCAGCTTTTCCTATCACGAGCCTGGGACGCGCCCGCTCCTTCCTCTGGCCCACTACCCATCGCCGCTCTTTCCTGCGATGAGCCTGCACTTGTGCTCATGGCATGCCGTTCCCCCTGATATTATCGCCGTGCTTGGCCCTCAATGTTTCCGTGACTTATCTCTTTCTTCTCTCCAGGCCTGTACTTTAGGACGAAGCACGTTCCTCGACCTCTCTCTCTCGGTCGCACATCAACTCTTCAGTCTGCGACGCATCCGAACGCAAAAGCCGTTCCCCCTAGTCCCTTCCAGTCCTCGGCCCAGACCCAAACCCAGACCTCAAATCAGGACCAGAACCTCCGCAGAACCGCATCTCCTTCCACCATGCCAACTCCCGCTGCATCGCCCGCTCTCAAGGGCCAGTCCACCGACGGCCCCCGTACCCCCGCCCAGAAGCACGGCGGAACCTGTCCAGGGGATGGTCGTTGTGACGGCACCGGAGGCACGTCCGCTTGCGATGGATGCCCCACTTATAACAACGCTATCCAAGCAGGCACAGTCGACACCGTCAACGGACCGCCTCCTGCACAGAAGGCGGAGGCGTCTGCGCCCCCTGTCGCTGAGCCGGGTGCGGATACATCTGGTGCGGAGTCGTCGCCGGTGATCAGCTCGCAAGCCCCGAGCAACAGTCGGTCTCGGGTTCGCAGCCAAGTCGGCGCACTGAGCTGTGCCAACTGCGGTACCAGCACGACACCGTTATGGCGAAGGGACGACGTTGGGAACAACATTTGCAACGCTTGTGGTACGTGTCCCGTCTGATTCCCGCCTTGCGCTTGCGCCCCTCTTCTGTGCCGTACAACACGCGGAGAGGAGATGTCCTCGTCCACACCCTCCGCTCACCGTGTGTCGGCGCTCGACCGGCGCCTGGCCGCCAGATGCGATCTCGGCTCGTTAATTGGCCGAGTGATATCTTATCAGATAACGTGTATGCCTCTGATCTCCCATTGGACGAGCGTCCTCACCCGGTGACGGTGCTGGCTGGCGCGGTCGCCCAATGAGCGGGACGTGCAGCGCGTCGGGCGGGATTTGCCTGGCGCGAGGGCGCGCTCTAGAATGGGGCTTTTTTCCACGTGTTGGTTTCCGCCCGTCACGAATATTCGCGCTGACACCCAACTCTCACCTTCCTCGCCCGCCTCTCTGCCACGTACAGGTCTCTACTTCAAACTTCACGGCACTCATCGCCCGAACTCTATGAAGAAGACCGTCATCAAGCGGAGGAAACGCGTCCCTGCTGCGCCAGGGGCGCCAAGCTCTCCCACCCCGCAGGATCGCATGTCGGACCAAGCGGCTGCCGAGGTCCTTGCAAGTGTTGGGCGCGCCCTCCCCTCAGGGTCGGCCGGTGCGCAGACGGAGAGCGAGGAGGAGCAGCCGAAGAAGCGGACGCGTCGCCCACGCGCGTCGAAGGCGCGCGATAAGGACGCGGAGGGCATGGACGAGGACGAGGAGGACGAGAGCAAGCCGCGGAAAGCGCGTCGGACGGCCGGCCGCGGCACCGCGCGCGGGGCGTCGAGAGAGGGGAGCAACCTGACGCAGGCGGGGCAGTGGGGAGAGACGATGATGCAGGGCATGGACAGCCAGCACATGCAGGACCTCGAACGGTACGGTCCCGGCGCACCCCGTGGCAACCCCTTCCCCCCGCACGCGAGCCACGTCCTCCCGAACCTCATCGCCGCGCTCGGCCCCGAAGTCGCGACGAGCATCATGAACAACCAGTATGGCGGCGTCCCGCCCCCTCCTCCAAGTTACGTGCGCTCGGGCTCCGCCCAAGGCGCCCCTAGCAGAACGCACTCGCCCCTCGGACACGCAATGGGCGCACCGCCGTACGGCATCCCACCCCCGCTGCACGTCCCGGGGCACCCGCCGCCGCCGCCGTTCCCGGCGCACGTCGGGCCCTCGTTCTACCACGTCCCGCCGCCGCCGCTCATGGAGAGCGGCCCGCCACACGTGCCGAGCGTGGCGGAGCTCGACCACCACTACCGTATCCTCGCGGATGAGCGGAAGCGGCTCGAGGAGATGATGGAGCGCACGGACAGGATGATGGCGGGCGTGAAGCGCGGGTTGGACGAGATGCGCGCCGCCTCATTGGGCGCGTCGCCGCCGGGACAGGAGGGGCAGGGCGCGCCTCCCCCGGCGCCCTCGTCGTCGTCGGCCCCGGTGCCGCCGGAGGGCTCTGCGGCCCCTGCGGTGCCGCTCGCGAGGCAAGACAAGGGCGCGCGGGAGGGCGGCGCGATCTGGCACGTCGCGCCGCCTGCGCCTCCGCGCGACTGAGCGGCGTCGGTGAGTAGGCGAGGAAGAGTGCTGTGTCGGCAAAATGTGCATATGTCATGTCTCCCCCCCTCCTCCACCCTGCCTCCCCTCCTCCGATATTTGCTCCGCTTTGCTCGTTATGTGTGTGTTGTTATGTGTCTTCCCATGTTGCGTCGTGTGTCGTCTTGCTCTCTGTGTCGCGTCGTGTCGTGTCGAGCTACTCCCTCCTCTCTACCTCTCTACGTCTACCTACCTCTACGTCTGCGTCGCGCCCCGCCTCCCACGACGGACTGTTGGATATTGTATAGGCATCACCTTGCGTCCGGATCTGTTATTATGCATGTATGTATGCGGCTGTCAGGCGTTGCCGGCGGCTCGCGGGTAGCGTAGAATACTTTTATTGTTGATGAACTAGTGCCACCTTTCCTCCATAGACACCGTGCACGCAGCGCGCCCCTGGGAGGACGGACGGAAGACGGACCGTGGAGGGAGGAGCAGCCTGGAGATGCCGAGGCGTGGCCGGAGAATGGATGCGGCGGGCGGCTCGATAAGATTTGAATTGGGCAGGGGGGGGGCGCACGTGAAAGCGATAGAGTGTGTGAAATCAGCGCGCGCGCGAATTCATGTGCTTGCGGCCTTCCCCAACGCCCGCATTCAGAGAAGCCCCTCCGCGGTCCCCGTACGCTCGCTCGCTCGAGCTCTCCTTCCCCCCCACCCCTCGCCCTTCCTCTCCCACTCGCACTCTCCGTCCCCCGCCGCCGCCACACGCACACACGCCCACCCCAGCCCGCGGCGAGCGATGGCCCTCGCAGACGAAGACGAGTCCGTGCGCATCGCCGTCCGCGCCCTCGGCGACATGCGCAACGGCAGCAGCAACAACAGCACCTCCTCGCCCGCCACTTGTGAGTATACTCATCTGCCCGGATCGCCATCAGCCCTTGCCCCCCCTCCCATCGCCCGTGTGACCCCCCACAACCCCACCCCCGCAATCGCCCGCCCGTCTGGCCCCTGCCCACCCCTGCCGGAACTACAGCTTTAGAGTTTCGCGAGGAGATGGGA
>FTLJ01000551.1:0-31658 GCA_900155495.1 Porogramme epimiltina
TGGTAGGTGGGGGCAGAGTGGCTCTGGGTTCAATCCCCAGGATGCGCAAAAGTAAATGGGTAGGGTGCTAACATCACGTGACGAACGAAAACCGTTACAGATGATAACATAAAAACTTGACAAAGAGGAAAATATCGTAGACTCAGAAAATGTTGTGAAAACCTTTCGAAAGTGGAAGCCACGTGTCTGGACTTCGTCTCGGCTTTTCATGGGGAGAAAATTCGGAAATGCCCGCTGTGTGAAGGATAGGCGTGTACTCGTCATTGACATGTCTCAATGAGACGATATCTCCAAATAACATGTCTAGACGCCACGCTGACATGGGTCTTCGATTGGGAATGGATGGCACAGGGGGGAAGTAGCAACAAGGGTTGAATGTTCATGATCATGCACCATGTACAGAACGTAGCTGTCAACACAAGAATGCTAGAGATAGTCCTTTGTTAGTGTACGAGGTTACGTCGTCCGCGAGGTTGAGTCACGACGCATTGTAGTGTCCGGCAATTTCTTTAGAAAAAATTCTTATTCCTGTATATAAAGCGCTTACATACGATTCTGGTACTCTACGCGTTTGTTCTTTGGCGACCCAGCTCGCTTCCCCGCCTATCTAGAACAAACAGCGCCCTATTCCCGCGCATCCCCCACGCCCGTTGCCCGATCCAGCAAAACCACATCCTTCAAGAGGCGCATATAGACAGTCCCGTCATCGGAACCTGATACCAGATGCTCTCCGTCCGGTGTAAACGCAACTCGGGTCACCTTGTCCTTGTGTTCGTTGAACATCTTCACCCTCGTGCCGTCGCTGCGCTTCCACAGCCTCACCGTGCTGTCCCACGACGCGGTCGCGATGTACTCCTTGTCCGGCGAGAATGCGGCCGCGTTCACCGCGCTGTCGTGGCCCTCCAGCGACAACAGCTGCTCGCCTGTGAACGACGCGTTCACCCGCGCCGTCGCGTCATCCGACGCGAACAGAACCTTCGTGCTGTCTTCGGAGAATGATACGTCCACCACAGGCCCGTGGTGCTCGTGAAACGTTACGAGCTCGTCGCCCGTCTCCGCGCTCCACACCCGCACCGTGCCGTCCTCAGAGCCCGTCACGAGGCGCGCGCCGGGCGGGTCGAACTCGCCCGCCCATATCACACCCTCGTGCCCTCGCAGCTCGTGAAGCAACGCGCCCGTATGCACGCCCCACACGCGCCCAGTAACGTCTGCACCACCCGACGCCAACCGGAGGCCACCAGGCGGCGAGAAGCGCACGAACAAGACGGGTCCTGTGTGACCCTCGAGCGTGTGCAGCGTCGTGCCGTTTTCCACGTCCCAGATGCGGATGGTGCAGTCGTCAAAACAAGTTGCGAGGTGTGTGCCGTTGGGCGACCATACGACGTTCTGGATCGCGTCTCTGTGTCCGCCGAGTGTAGCAAAGAGCGTGCCGTCGGCGATGTTCCACAAGTGGACCACATGCTCGCTGCCGGCAGACGCTAGGATGGTGCTGTCCGGGGAGAAGGAGAGGGCCCAGATGATGTCTTGGAGGGAGTCCCAGGTACGGGAGAAGACTGGGTGGAAGATGTCCCAGAGGATGATGGAGTCGTCGGAGCCACTTGCGGCCCATCTGCTGTCTGGCGAGACGGCCATGGACATCACGACACTCGTGTGGGCGTTAGTGGCAGCTCCCTGCCCTATGCGTCGGCTGGCTGCTTCGTCCTCATTCATCTCTTCATCTTCGTCCGCTGTGGGACCCCGCTGATCTCCGTGTTCCTCCTCATCGTTTTGAGGTTCATCTAGCGGCATCGTGTCCACTGATTCATGAGTGAGAGGGTACATTACGACGGTCGAGAGAAAGACATACCGGGCTCCTCGGGTTGAGCAGTTGTGGCATTTTCCGAGCCTCCGATATACACCTCATTCACCGCTTCTACCAGCTCTGAAACACGGATATCCACGGAAATTGTTCCAACACCGTCTTCGTTGACATCAATAGGGGGAGCCCATATGAGTGCTTGAAGAGTTCTCGTTGATATACCTCCCAGGGAGCGACGGGGGTACCGTGATGGCAACATTTCATGGTGAGAGCAAAGGCGGAGGGCTGTGCGCGTCCTGGAGAGATGGTCGTTAGATTATATAGGTGGCACAGCCCAAACCTAATATCGTACTCGGAACACGTTCCTGGCAGCGCCTCGAGGCGCTGTCACTTGTGTTTCGCACGAGGACGAGGGCCACCTGGCGCCAATGAATCGGCGCTAACCCGTGCATGCTCCTCGATCATTATGAAAGCTAGGGCCCCCACCGCTCATTACTGGAGCATGGGCTATGCAATGACAGAACCCAAGGGAGGTAGAGCCCCAGAAGCTTAAAGTAGGCGATCGAGGAAAGAGCTGATTGATTCTGAGAAAAAAAAACAGTACCAGTCTGTCAGAGGACTTTGCTATCCCAAACCTCATCATGATATCCCTTGGTCACAGTATCTACCACGCCTTCGTCTTCCTCAGCTATCCCCTAAGATGCCCGTCTCGTTTCCAATCCCGGTGATTGCCATATTCTGATTGACGAAGTTAACAATGATTGACGTTATATGTGCCATCACGCGCAAGGCGGCGTTTTAATAGTACCTCAAGGACGAGCGCTTTCGACTCACCAATCTCCACATGCAGCCTCTTCTCTGACATTGCGACCGGAAAGCACTTGCTGCATTCACTAAGGAGGTTTCCTTTATTGTACATTTCATTTTGAGGGACAGAGCGTATTCTGATGTTGAGGATTATACCTTGCCAACAATAGCGTTAATGATCCTGCGGTCATGCGAATTTGTGATGGAGAAATGAAGGGCAAGTGTTACACACCTTCACAATTTTCATCCACGACAATTCCAATGCACCGCAGATAGTCAATCGCTTCTCTTCTAGTAGCGTGTCGTAAATAGACATTCAAACCCAATTCACGAGAGGGAGTGTTTGGGTTCCATGAGCTGAGAATACCACCAAGGGAGTCCACGTATTGCGAGTATTGATCTGGCGTTACACCCATATCCTCAAGCACGAGGGATCGAAGACTAGTAAAGCTGACAACGTCTGGCCAAGTACCGATTATCTCAGAATCTCCAATGTCCCGCGAGATTCTTAAATATTCGAGTTGTTTCGGTGCAGAGAGATGAGAGAGAATTTCATTCAGACCGGGGAAGTCTTCTATCGATATCTCCAACTATGCTGACTGTCAGTGATGTAGATCAGGTAACTGAGAGCGGCATTACCTCCAATCGGCCCAACTGCCTCAAAAACGTGCCCTGTCTGATTCGCCGTGATTGTGCTACATTTCCAGTAGAGGTCGAACAACCGATTTCGCACAATCGCAGTACTTTTAAACCAGTGAAGGAATGGAGGAGTGCCAAGAGATCATCGAGGCTGGGGAAGGTTACAAGGGTTATCTCCAGTGATGAAACGGAAGGAATGATAGCATAATATCGCAAATGATGACGAGGGACAATAAAATGAGTAGTGTTTGATGACTTGTGGTCCTCCTTGGCCTGGGCTCCCCTCGAGATGATCCTGAGGAATTTGACAGACGTAAGGCGCCATGCTGTTTTCGTTACAAGGATCGAGATAGGGTTTTGGGTCGGGTAGACTTCACGACCACCAGTGTACTTGGCGCAGCAAATGATCATCGTGTCCACATAATTCGTATAGCGATTCTCATAGTGCTCTATTTGTGCCTTCGGGCTGCGGACAATAATGAGTTGAAAGAGCCAGAGCTGTGCGCGAGGCCTCCATTCCCTAGAAACAAGGGCACATTGCTGGAGTGCCCTAAAGGCTGGAATGGGGGAGTTGGATACCAGGAATTCATAGTTCTTCACTTCCTCCAGCAGTTCGTACCCGAGGGCATCTATGATGAGGTCGCAGATTTCACTGGGGAGTCTGGGCTGGCTGTAGAGTCGCGGGGCGGCCATGATGCGGTACAAGGGAGGAGACGGGGAGTGTCCCTGGACGCGGTGAACAAGTTGGGAGACTAGTAAAGGAGCGTCGTAATTCGGATGGTTCGGCGGCCTAGGAGCCGTGCGCCTACAGATTGTTTGGCGCAAGGTTGATAGTATTGTGTGCTGCGTATATCTTATTGTGAAAGTAGTGTAGTGGCTACTGCCACATCCCGTGCAAATCGTCTCGCGTTCGAATCCCTTCATCGGAATTGAAGGTCGAACGATTTAATTTTTGCTTAGCTATTCGAGAACCTGATTAATGCGTTACAGCCCTACTATACCAGACTCCCGCCGTTGTGACGACCATTCCGTGAATTCACTCGGACGAAACATGTTCGCTCATGACCTTTGGCATACGGACAACAAAGCACACGCCATCCTCAGGAACTATAACATGCTACTCTCTAGGACAAGTATCCATGCACCCCACAGCCCATCCGCCTTCCAACCCGCACAGGACTTCGTGCGTTTTCTTCCTCTCACCCGCTTCCGAATCCAGCACACCCCGCTCACAAAACGAACGCAGCCCCCGCAACAGCACCCACCAACGCCCCCGCAACACCGAGCACGCCGCCGCGCGCGCCAGCCCACTCCGCACGGAGCCCGCGGGCCGCGTTCGACGTCTGGCTCTGCGCCGCCGTGCTCGCCGACGACGTGCCCGCGCTCGTCCCCGCGCTCGTCCCCGCACTCGTCCCCGCGCTCGTCCCCACACTGGTGCCCACGCTGGTGCCAGTTCCGGTAGAGGTGCCGGGGGCGGTCGCGGTGCCCGTGGCGGTGCTCTCGACGCTCGTGCGGGTGCCCGTCGCGCTCGCGGTGTCCGTGCCAGTCGCGCTCGCGGTGCCCGTGCCCGTCGCGCTGCCCGAGACTGTGTGAGGGGGACGCGTCAGCGGTGTGCCCCGAAAAGCGAGAACGGAGGCGAGGCGGAAGCAGAGGGGAGAGGAGAGAGATCCGCGCGGATCACATCAGACCGCACGGGCGCGCGGGCGAGGGGTGGCGGTCGCGCGTCCGAGTCGCGGCGGATGCGCGACCACACCGCGGGACCTGTGGGGCTCGGATCCGCGCAATATGCACCTGCGAGGCACTGATACTGATGCTCGACACGCCCCAAGTGTCCCAGTGTCAGACCCACCCAAGGTCTTTACGGAATAATTCGGTTAATTCGGTGGGGGACGTCGTGCGCGACGGGCGGGGACGTCACGGGGTGCGCCGCCGCCATCAGGAGACGTCGGGCGACCGTGTGACGCAGGCGCACGCGCCCCTCCCCCCTCCCCTTCTCCATCACGGTCTACGCGCATATACCCCACGAATCCAGCGGCGAAGCTCGAACCCGCGCCGCCCCACGTGAGCCAAAAAGCACCGAGGGGCCCCCAACAACACGCATCCATACACGAAAAAGGACACTCACTCGCAGCGCACTCGGCGCTCTGGAGGGCGCGGGCGGCCTGGACGTCGGCGGGGGTGCAGGACGACTCGAGGCAGCTCGTCGCGGCCTGCTGGAACTGCAGGTTCGTGCAAACGCACGCTACGTCGGTGCTGTGAGCAGGCGCGGGATGACGTCAGCGTTCGGTCACGCGGCGCGCGCAGGCGTGATGTCAAGAAGGAGGGAAGAGGAAGAGGGGAACGGGGGGTGGGCGGTGAGAGAGGGGGACGAGACGTACAAGGACGTGCAGCCGTTGGCGGACGCAGCCTGCGAGACGCAGGTGAGGATGCAGGCGTTGATCCCGGAGGTGCCGGTGGGGAGCGCGCTGGTCGCGGTGGTGCTCTGCGCGTGTGCGGAGGCGGCGGCGAGGACGACGGCGGCGAGCGCGGCGAACTTCATTTTAGCAGCGGGCGTTCGAGAGCGTTAGAGGAGGGAAAAGGGGGGTGCCGGGGGGAGGAGGAGCAGGCGGGGGAGCCGCGGCCAGAGGCCGTTCCGCCGTTTTTATAGCCCGTCCAAAAAGCCTTCTAGGTTCTAGCTCCAGCTCTCAGGCTCAGGCTCAGGCTCTGGCATCTGGGGTGGGGAATGGTGGCATTGATTCGACGGCGCGGCGCCTTCTGCGGTCTGCATCAGTCTGCATCAACAAGAACCCCGGCGGCGGTGACCGAGACCGTGGCGGCCCGTCGCGGATTTAGAACTCGGTGCATACATGCACGCTTGCTTGCTGGCACATGCGAGGCACGCCCTGTCGACGTGTTGAAGAGAAACTGGCGGGCGCCTGTTTGCGTCCAGGCCCGCGCCGGGTGATGCTGTGTTTTGCAGAGCGCCATCATCGACATCATACGCCTCTTCTGCCTCCACCACCACCGTGACCTAAACACCCCTCGCCGCCCTCTCACCCCCTCGCCCCACAATCCACACCGCCCGCAACACGTCCCCGCGGATGACCCCAAGACGCGGCTAGGCCCGCGTGGCGCACGCTGATCAGCCCTGTCAGGCGCCCCGAGCCTAGCCTTCCGCCTTCCCGCCTTCCCTGCGAGCCGCCTGCAGCCTCCTCGTCCGCGCCGTGCGTGCGCATTCATTCCCCCCAACTCCGATCTGTCCCCCCGCCCCAACTCTCTCATCCGCAGCCCGCCCCGTGCCCGCCCCTTGTCTAGCCGCGTGGGGCCCACTGGCCGCTGCGCAACCCGTGGCCTGGCTGGGCGGCTTGAGCAGGACTCAGGAGGGCGCGTCGTAGGCCCGGGGAGGAGCCCCGGGGAGGTCACGGTTTAACTAGTACTGGGGTACGTCCTTCCCTCTCTGCCCAGTCGATCCGCCTCGCATGCGGTGCCCACGGCCCCGTATGCCCGTCCCCTTCCTTCTCCCCTCCATCTCCGCCTCCGTCCTCCTTCCCGCCTTCCGGAGCTCCCCACCCCTTCCTCCCCACTCCAAACACACGCGGTGTCTTACTCCACCGTCGCGATGGTCGGAGGAAGAAGCCGTCGGCTGTGGCGGGACGTCTCGGCGTAGACATGTACATGGTCTCCCGTTTGTATGCACGTCTCGTACGTCCTCCGTTGAATAACAAGCAATCCACCTGTCCCCGCCCAACCACAACATGCGAACCCCCCACCATTCATGGCACAGTCAAATCACACCGCGCCCCGGCGCAGCCAAACACAAACAGGCAGATCGATGGCCGCGCGCGAACCCCGGTCCCCAAACCCAACTCCGTCCCGGCGAGAGCCCACCAGACCGGAACCTCCGCCCGCCCCACGAAGCCCCGGAGCGCGGGAACTTACCACCCCACGGGGCGCACGGCGGGGCGTGTCCGTGTCCAGCCGCGGCCCGCATACAGCCAAGCCTCGCTCTGGGTGCCTCGGGAAGCCAGACGGCTGTAGTTTGTTCGAAGTTCGAATGGCCGTGCTTGGGGGCGGGAATAGCAGGGGCTAGACGAGGTGCGCGGCCCGAGTGGCGGCGGCGGCGGATTTGCTAGCTCTTCCTTCGCACGCTGGACTGGCACGGTGCGGTGTTGAATCTTGATGTGCGGAAATCCCTAGGCCTAGGGCCGGACTAGATACATAAGAGACGAGGCCGGGATCTTCAATCGTACACGTCGTGACTCGTGATACATATACCATGATACAATACAAGTTGAGTACAGAGACTGGAAGCACGCGCATAAGCGACCCAGAATGAAAACAATTCCTATCACAATATCACGCACCTGCTCTTCCTTTCCACCCTTCAACTGTCGTTCTCCCGCCAGGTCATGCCTCGAGGAGCCTATACAGGCACCGCAGTCGTGTACGCCCACAGCGCCCCGGGCGTCCGCCTCACTTCGACGGCCCTCCACCCCGCCGACAACAACAACGCCGCCATCTCCCCCACCGTCTTCTCCCTCGCGTCGAACATCCCCATCATCTGCCAGTGCGACGCGCCCGTCAACCCTTCACCCCCAACACCCCAACACGAGCAAGACGCACCATGACGTCGATCAAGTACCCATGCACGTTCGCCTTGCCCAAATTCGGGAGCAGCGGCGAGCCCGGCGGCACGAACGGCGCGCCCGCGCCCGGGACCGCCTCCTCCCCGCCCTCTCCCTCCGCGTCGCACGCGTACGGGAGGAGCATGTCCCCCACGAGCAGCTTCGTCTCCGGGCCCGCGGCCGCGCGGAGGTGCCCGAGGATCCTGTTCCGCGCACGCGCACGCGTGCGGAAGCGAACGTCAGCCACAACTCGCGCCATAGGAAAGGAGGGAGCAAGGCGAGAAGGGGGAGGAAGGAACACGTACTTGCGCGCCTCGTTGTCCTGCCAGTCATGCAGGACGAGCCTGACGAGGAACACATCCGGCGTCGCGCCGCCGCCAGGCAGCGCCTCCCACGGCTCGAGGAAGTCGCGCGCGCGGTACGCCATCCTCCCCGACTCAAAGAGCGGCGCCTCGCGCGCGCCCCACGCCTACCATCAGGCGGATTAGCGCGCAGTCAAAAGGAAGGAGAGCGGTGGGGAGGGAAGGGAGGGGGGAACGTACGGACTGGGCGGTGGCGACGACCTGCGCGCGGTCCTCGACGACGACGCGGACGTGCGCGTGGTGCTCCGCGACGATGATCGACGTCGCGCCGATCCCGCCCCCGACGTCGACGAGCACCGCGCCCTCGGGGAGCGCGTCCCACGCGAAACCTGCCGCGCGCGCTCGCGATCAGCTTTGCGTTCCGCGCGCGTTATGAAAAGGGCGGAGAGGGGGGGGAGGGGGACTCACCGTGCAGGATGCCGTCCTTGGTCTCCCACTGGCGCGTGCCCGTCATCGCGTGCCCGAAGCGCGTCAGGCGCGCCTTGTTCTGCGGGAGCTCGAGCCACGGGAAGAACCCGAGCTTCGTGTCGAACGCGAGGTTGAACGGCGCCCACGAGTGCGCGACTTCGAGCGCCCCGTGCGCGCCGCCGTTTGCGGTGCCATTCGCGATGCCATTCGCGGTGCCATTCACGACACCATTTGTGATGGGTAAGGCGAAGTTGGTGTCGAACGTGTTCGTCGCGGCAGGGATCGCCCAGTCGGTGAGCACGGAGATGAATTTGATCGCTTCGTCACCCCTCGAAGGACGCGAGTCAGGTGTATGTCACACATGGAAAAGCCATAAGGGAATAGCATACGTGAGTGCGACGAAGGCAGCGACGCCATCTGTATCATTGTACTTGCTATCCGGACTACAGATGCGCATGTCAATAGTAGGACCGCCAATACTAGGAATGAAACGTACGCCTTGCGGAGCTGAGCCACGCTCTTGCCGCTGTCGACATACGAAGATCGCCGGTTGTTCGCATACACATCCGGCTTGACCTCGCGGAGATAATGTGATGTGGCCAGTAGTCTTAGAATGTGGCCTAGAACAGCGCTCAGTATCTTTGTAGTACATTATTAAGCAGAACACTAACTAAGGTTAGTTGGGTTGAGACCCATAGGGACCTTCGGCGCGACATTCTTCGGGAGCAAATCGACGATGTTCGCGTAGATGTCCTTCACGTGCAAGCCCTCCGGCCCCGCCTCACGCAGAATCTCCACTACGTTAGCCGTCTCCATGAACCGGATGCAAGCTGCGAATTGACCCTGCCTCAGATATCAGTTCACGTGACTATATGCGGGGGCTCCGTCGCAGAGGAAATAACGTACCGCTTGGACGTCTTCCATGAGCCCGAACCACGGCTTGTTCACGGTCGCATTCAGGTGGCCGCAGGCGGCAACGATAGTCTTGCACGCCGCTGCGACGACGGGGTCTCCCCTAAGCGCTTCCGCAAGCTCCTCCTCGGGCGTGTGCGAGCCAGTCGTGTAGTACGGGTCGTCAACCGAAGGAAAGTCGAGTGTCGGAGCGCGCTCGTGGTAGACGCGCTCCATGTCGTCGAGGGCCGTGCCAATCGCAGAGTGAAGGGCACGAAAGGTAGCAAAGGTCATCTTCAGCGGCAGGTGCGACGATCGGTAGGTGAGGCGAGTGTTTCAGAGGAGGGCGAACGTCGCGGAGCCGGGGAGCTAAAAGATGGCCCTTCAGTACGTCTTATATGGAGCGCGGTGTCGGCGCGAGGAGTAACTCACAGCCAAACCGCTCCTATGGGCGGCGTACTACAGGCAGCGTGCAGTGATGAACGCTCATCGAAAGGCCCTCTACCGACACTCCTGGGGAGGATATGCGACCCACTGGGGTGGGTGGATGCGTGCGCCGACTACTATAGGGCGGCGTCGCGTCCAGTTATGTCATAGTGAACAACGAGGACGCGCAGAAGACGAGATTTTCGCTCCGCGACGGCGCGCTATCAGGACTTGTCGGGCGGCGTGTGCAATTTCCCGCGAAAGAGTCGGCGGGTGGGGGGTTGCCTATTTCCATCCTTGCGCCGCATAGCGTTGGAGCTGGAGCGCGATTGTTCCGGGGCACTGGTGGCGAGGGTACCAGTACGAGGGGACGCTACGAGTCCCCGTTGTACCGCACTTGCCCAACACTTGGCCAACATAACCGACGCTGGCATCTGACTTCAAAAACGATGCGTGACTGTCTTCTTGCGTAGAAGAAGCGTCAGTTCCGTATGGGGGTAGGCATGGGTCATCAGACTCACCACACCGACTGCCCAACCGTGAGTTGTAGGTCGGCGCGCGGCCAACCATGCCGAGGCGTCCAAATGGTGTTCGTGTGGGTCCACAAACACACGCATTGGAAATGATCTCCATGAAGTGTTACTCCGACCCTTCTGGTCTCTTCTCCGGTGTTCATCGAAGCAGCGTGTGAGATGAGAGAATACAAACGAAAGCGTAGGCGATGGCCACATGATGATCGGCGCGTCGACGATGCAAGTATAGATGATCCTCGGTGACCGAGCAGGCCTTGTAAACTGCGCCTAGATGGCGCCCCGAGAAACGACATCAGTATAACATCATCGCATTCGTTACTGAACACGCAGTACGATGCAAATTGACCCGTAGCTCCAACGACGCCCAGGACAACTCTCTTTAGCGGGGTAGGTTCATAAAAGGAGGAGGAAAGGTGTCTTGGTGTGATGCCAGGGGATGGGGGCTGCGGGCATGAGAAGGGAGGAGCGGCCGGGGCAGGAAGCAACAGAGGGGTAGATTGAATAAGAGGAAGGCTCGAGGACAGAAAGAAGGCTCACCAACAGCTGCTATGGCTCTAACTCGTAGATGCCACTTCGCTATACCGTTATGGTAGCGATAGACGCAAGAAACCAACTCCTGGTGACATATTTTCGGTCACATATCCGCCTTCAGCACCTTCACCCTGACAGAAACGAAGACACCCACCTGCATCAAGAACCCAGACCTCTCCTCCCAGCGCCACATCCCAGAATATGCCATTCTCCTGCATGAGCCTTGTCTGTTGAGGTAAGGACCAGAGGTCCAATCTCAGCGATGTCCCGGCGGCAGTGGGCTTGACTAGGGTTTTGACGTGGTATCTGAGATAACATGGGCTGCCGGTGATGGCGAATGAAGAACGCGCACGGGGAGCAAGAAGAGACCTCGAGCAGTAGTGTAGAGTGTCTTCCGGGGAGAGTTCCCGCGCGATAGTGCGTTATTTGGCACTCAGTCGCACGAAGGGATGAGGACAAGCTGGGGCGGCCCGTTAGGCGCCCATCGCAGGCCCACGAGACTGAGCCAGACTGAGCCCTAGCAGATGCCTCCGTCCGCTCGACGCATATTTCTTTTTTTAGTAGATACAACATGGAATTTTTACACTAAAGCGAGAAGGCCGAGCCACCCAGACTACTGGAAACAGAATGCATTCCATCTGACGAGGTTGGCAACGATCGCCACATGTATGCTGGTCCTTCCCGCTGGTTGACGTTACTGAGTGAGTCGTCTGCTAGCCAATTCCTTCCACCGTGCTCGTAGTCTAGTATCAATGTTACACAGCTTTCAATCAACAGAAACATCAGAAAGTTTCTAAAGCTTGCTCACCAAACGACCACTGGGCTGTAATGTTCTTAGATACGGGGAGGAATAGCATCTTGAGCTCCCTCGAGAGTTCCTTTTTCCTCTGCAGCTCGCACGTTGGGAGATGTGTGATTTCTAGCGTTACATATAGCCCAGAGTGGCCTGCCCAGGAACATGTCAGACTCGAAGTGTTGACGTGGATGACAGCTGCGTTGAAGACAACGTACGGTAACTACACTCTCGTACAAGGTCGACGATGTTGTGCAATAGGTATACGAAACTTCGGCGTGTTCTTTCAAGAGGTACCGCGAGTATGTTGAGATGCAGGTGCCGTGATGGGGTGAGAGAGTGCCACGAATGTATCGTGGAGCGTAGATCGTGCAGATCACGCCTCTCCTGACCAACGTCCCGTCCGATGCCTGATATTCTGACGACGTTGAGTCTTTCCAACCTCTCGATAGTGAATGGAAGAAGTTCATCGGCGCCGAGAGCTATGAACAAGGGTCAGAGGTGGTGATTCGCGGGCACTAGGGCAGATAGTGCCAGTACCTTGAACGATGGAACGACGTTCAGTATTCCTTTGATATGGGCAATGGAGTTGAAGGCAGGTGAGACCGTCCCTCGGAAGTAAGGAGAGAAGTCTCTCCACCCCCTGATATCCAATGTAGTGGACCTAAGTATAGCGATCACGAGTTAGCTTTAACCTTCACAAAGAAAACTGGTGGACGCACGCTTAAGATTCGAAGGTTGTTTAAAAATGGTTTCGCATTACTGCCCAAATTGCAGGGCATCCGCCCGAGAACGAACCATTTGACCCCATCGCACCGAAGTTCCCTCAGACCCGCGAAGCAAGAAACAAACTTGATGAAGTCTGCAAAGTTCGGGAACGTCACCCGAGACAGACGGAGAATGGTGACGGTCGAGAAGGGCCTGTAAAGGATCTGAAAGCAAGGGTGAAGGGGAAGATGTTCCAACAGCTTCTCGCCCCGTAATCTCCGTCCCAGGACCCCGTCGAAGCCATCGAGATGTATCTCGCGCAGGGATGTAACCCTGCGCCCTAACGCGGCAGGGAAGGCTGTGGCCAAATTGCACGCCGTGTAGCGATCTGCGTCCCCGCAATAGACTCGAAGGGCGTGAATATGCGTGGCGAGGCCAGGACTCGCTTCGAGCAGTGTTTTCAGCCGGCTCAAAGACGCGGGGTTGCTGAGGATGATCTGCCGGAAGATCCACAGTTGGGCACGGGGCCGCCACGCGCGGCACACGAGAGCGCACTTCGTCAATGCGCGGGTCTCCTCGTTCCTCCGCAATCCTGTTGCTGCTTGCCCAAGGGCGTCTATGATGAACTCACAGACCTCCCAAGGAAGCTGAGGGAAGGGAGGCGTGTGTAGGCGTCTCGTGGAACGAGAATGTGTTGCCGAATGGCGCATCATTGGCCGAATGAGGGGAGGGAAGGCGAGAAATGCGTGGAGGGTTCGTGGGGGAGGGAGGGGCTAGTCGATTCCGGTGGGCGCAACGCACAACATAGCCATTGCATGGCATGACATCTCGCAGCACGTCGAGCACACGAGTCATGTCCACCGTTGCCTGAAGGAGACGTCATAAATGAATTGATAACGATTGCTGATGCCGTTATAGCGCGATGCTCAGATGCCCTGCACCATTGGGGCCCATTGAGAACACTGTAACGAGTTAAAAAGTAGCCTGGCACACCTTGTCCCTTTCAAGCCCCGCCCTCCTTCCACCCTCCCAAGGGGTTGATTCCAAGCGTGGCACCCAGGCGTATCGGGATTCAGGACAGTGGACAAGGATAGCGGCAGGATGAGAGACACTAAACAGGGAAAGCGCGTGTGCTGGGAGCTGCGCTTGAGCCTTGGACGCCGAGGAGTTGATCATGTGACGCCACGTGGCACCACGCGACGCAAGCGCGGGCGCCAGATTCAACGCTGCCAGACTCCAGTTCAACGTTGCGTTTTTAGAGGCCCTCTCCGGCGTGCACCTCCTATAGATAAGTATTCACACTTCTTCCTCCTGATATTCGCTCTATTAGTCGTAACTTTGCAATGCTCTTTAGCTTGAGAGCTATTCTAAGCACCTCAGGTTCGTAGGTAACACACCTTCGCGTTATGCTGTTGAGAATATGCTTCTGAAAAAATTAGCAGATACACCCAATCGCATTTCTCTCGCGGAGAATATTATTTGTCAACCACAATACTTGATATAAACACCACCCCCAATGCTTCTGAGCCCTGTGAGCTTTTGTCTCCTACGCGGAGTCGGCACGTCACTTATTCACTATCGTGTTTCTCTCATGCCAGCCATACGATAGGTTTGCGGGGCCTGGCATCTCGCTTTGATTGACGGGCGTACCGAAAAACCACCCCAAAGTGCCTGGGTATCAGATGACTGCCCATCCGCGCGGCATGATCGGGCCCCTCCACACTAAGAACTCTAACCATCCCAAGAACAAACTGTGGAAGATCCTCGACCATGCTGTCCATGGAGCTTCTTGTTTCATTAACCTCAGTCGCCGTTGTTCTTCACAGCTCCTCCAGTCGGAGACACTTCCGACATGGCGATGTGTCTTACTCACCTTCTCATACGGATGGTAATGTCGTCATCGGACGGCTTACCAGCCCGGAAGAGATCCCGACAATACTTAGTCGCCTCCGTGTCAGCGATATGACACCTAGCGCGTTATGGCGGAGAGCCTCCGCATATGACGCCACTCGCGAGGGTAGATCTATGCGCGCTTTCATCCTCACGACTAGCGCGACGGGGTGGTAAGTACATATATTTCCTCAACCAGATTTTGCTCATTCAGACGCCGATCCGGGTTATGTCTGTCCCGTCCTGATCGTATACCGTCATGTTCTTTCGCTAGGTAGGTCTCAGGTTGAACTCTTCCGATATTTTAATCATGACAACTATGCTAGTACTATCACCGGAGGCAGCCCCGCGGTAACGCTGTTCTTATGGTCGAGGGGCTTTCATAGACGGAGATGAATGAATACTCTCGGGCGCCGATGCAGAGGCCGTTTTGGCTTCTCGTCGATGACGCAAGTTAGAGAGGGTGTAAAATCAGCAGTGCTTGGCCAAGATGGATGTATAAAAGGAGTTCACCAAAGGGCAGCCGCTCTCCAGTTCGACCTCACCGCTCAGAACTACCTCTCAAACCTCTCAAACACCCTCACATTCAACACCATGTTCTCTCGCCACATCTCCGTCTTCTACTTTGTCCTCACCGCAGCCCTCCTTGTTGCTGCTATGCCCGCCAGCGGTGCGCCCGCAGCAGCTGGGACCACGGTCCCGACTGTCTCGACGGAGGTTTTTGCGACCCGTGGCGACACTTGTAGCACCGGCCCCGTGCAGTGTTGTCAGACGGTCGGGTCGGTGAGTGCACTTTCCGCACGCAAGGCCTGATGTTTAGTTGCCGGACGTTGACTAAGCGCTGCCTCTTCTATACAGGTCCAGGACCCCGTGTTCGGCCTTCTTCTAGGGCTCCTTGGGATCGTCGTTAACGGTGTAGACGTGCTCCTCGGTATCAATTGTTCGCCACTCAGCGTTATCGGCATTGGTTCGGGCAACGCCTGCTCTTCGAACGTGGTTTGTTGCGAGAACAACAACGTTGTAAGTGCAAATACGACGCTGCTTGACGGGTCAAGCTCAATATTTCTCTAGGGCGGTCTTATTTCCATCGGATGTATTCCCATCATCCTCTGAATCCAGGACGAACCGCGGACTCGCACCGATCGCCTCCATTGAGCATTGGGAAGCTGTGCAGACAGGACGATACACTGACGGATGAGATGTAGTCGTTACATATCGGGACTGTTGTGATGTTTGTAGGCCGGTTTTCAGAACATTGACTGACAAGTATTACATAATGCTTGCCAAATCCGAGAACATCGGCTTGGTCTGCCCGAATTTATCGGAAACGCGTTTACTATCGCAATCCGTCCTCCAACGTGAGTGATTTCATGTGGTGTCTACTATGGTGGAGGTTCCGTTGAGGCTCAGCAATCTAGGTGCACGTCTATAATGTGTACTACTATGAAATCATTGATCTTGGTCATTCTAGAAAGTACGCTACGCCACTCGACGTTGAAACAAACCCCGAGTCCCGCTCTGCGCTCGCTTGCTGACTGATCACATCTAGCACGTCATATCATGGTCGGAAACTAGGATGCTCAGTCAGCAGAGTCGAACTCGGAGGTTTGGGGGGAGATAAAAGAGCCCACACCGCATGTCTGAAATGCAGGGCGTCCCAGCAAACCTTCGACGACATGCCTATCACCTCCGATTCCCTCCCGCGTTTAAGCACTTTCCTCGACTCAGGCGCACCTGCAGGGAGCACCGATTATACCACCATCGTGATTGTGCACGGTCTCATGTGGCATGGCGGTAAACGCTCCGTCCTTTATGTTTCCCTTTATCCCTCAGGACTAACGTTCGTCTTCCAGCGAACTTCAAGAGGCTCGTACCACTCGCGTCACACAACGACGCACGTGTTATCGCCGTCAATAGGCTCGAATATCCCGGCTCCTCGTCGCACTCGGATGCGGACGTAGCCCTCCTTACGCAGGCGGCAGCAGCCCCGGCGGGTGATGTGGCAGCGAGTGAAGATCTTCAGACGTACTGGCGCAACCGAGCCAGAGACGTCTTCGACTACCTCGCTTCTCTCGTACGCTCCGAAAACATCCCAGCAGTGAAAGGTACGGGTAAAGACGCCAAGGGTGGGATCGTCCTCGCAGGCTGGTCTTTCGGCGTGGTGTGGATGACGGCGTTATTGGCGCACATCGCCAATTTCGCCCACTCCGACATCGCTCTCAGCCATTTCGTCCGCAGAGTAGTTCTCTACGGTACGTCGTCTCGGATTACTCCAAGTGTCCGCCTTGCTGACAGTCATGTCCCCAGATGGATCGTACTACTTTCTCGGCCAACCGCATCCGCCCGTGAACGTGTATCATCCGTTTCAGGACCCCACACTCACTACGATGGAAGAGCGCGTGGCGGCGTTCGACAAGTGGGTCGTCAGCTACTACCCACACGAATATCCCGTGACACCCGAAGGCCTTGCGCGCGCTGCCGTGGCTCCTCTCACGGCCCCGCCCCCGACCGAGCCCAACGTGGCCGAAGCGCGACATGCTCCGCCGGGCCAGATTCACGAGCGGGATATGCTAGTCTTTCAGGCGGCGATGACGCATGGGATATACGCGAGCCTGAAGAATCTCGCGTTTTACCCCCCCGCGTCAGAGAAGGAGCAGGGCGTAGACGGAAGAGAGGATTGGACGAAGCTCGAGGTCAAGTACGTGTGGTGCGACCAGTCGATATGGGAGATGCCGTGGGGAGTACGCCTTTTCCAGGCAGAGGTCGAGCAGGCGCGATCCGAAGGGCGAATGATGCGCGACATACAATTTGTCCGCTTCAGGGGTGCGAACCACTTCGTAAGTTCCCCTTCCAGTTACGGACAATCCGTCTGCTGATGCCGTGTTCCTCAGGCGCACTGGGATCTTCCTGAAAAAACGATGAGGATGTTCCTAGGGCATGAAAATGAGGTGGCATGAAGCGCTGAGGTTTCGGTGGTGCGTCCGGACTTAGCAGGAGAGACATGACCATAAATTCCAAGCGGCGTACATAACTGTTCTGCTGTTCGTGATGATCATACACATCCCCGCCACTGTACGAAGCCCTCTCATCACCCTACTAGAAAACTGCAGTAGAAGCCTCCGATATCCATCCTCCTAGATCTTCGACGAGAGATTGGGAGTTCGTGTGAGCGTCCTGAGACCACTTCGCGTCGCCGTGAAAGCCTATAGCGCTTGCGTTAGACATTAACCAGTTCTGAGACTCGCCCATGGAGAAATAAGCATATTCTGCTCACGGAATCCTAGGGCGCGGCGATGCGACGGAGTGGAGTCCGTCCTAGTGAAGACTTTATTCCTGAAGTGTGCCCGCCAGTAGTTTGCTTCTTTCAACTCAGTCCTGGGGAGCTTTTCTAGCCATATCTCAATAGAGATAATCGGAAGATCTGGAGTGAGGGGTGAGAATAAGGGTCTGGAAGGATGGGTAAACTAGCCATTGAGGGGACGTACGCGAACATCCATCTTCAACGGCACGACCGAAATCCTCCAAGTAGTGACAGAACTCCCTCCTGGTACATGGCCGGTCCGTCCACAGCGAAGCGTCAAGATCCTGCTCGTATTCGGATATAGGCATAGCTGAGATACGAAGTTGAAGGACCGCCTCTTCCATATTACCAGTTATTACCGGACGCCATGAGCGTAAGGTATCTCGGAGAGCATTGAGGCATGATTCTGTCTCGTTTTGACCGGGGAGACGGCTAATCGGGCCCACGTACAAACGTTTGAGACCCGTCAGCCTTTCTAGGTTGATGTCCTGAAATTTAGGGCGGCTACCTATACCACATTGTATGCATTGAGTGCCCATAGCCTCATGATGATAGTGGATATGTTATGTGGAGGTCAAGCTCACCGTATGTACGTAATTGATCATGAAAAAGAGTCACGGAGAAGCGCTCCAGGCCGTTGGGAGGAAGTGCGGATATAATTCGTTCTATTCCACACGGCGGAACGTCCTCTAACTTTGAAATGTGAGTCATTCTGACGAGAGGATGGTACATATACTTAGACGACTCACCACCAGATAGTTTACGCGACCTAAGAAGCTCCTGTTATCGCGGGACATACACAAAGGGAGATCACTCATTGTATGCCATCGCAATGAAGCACAAAACATGCTCTCGAGTGAGGGAAAACAATCCATGAGAGTCGCGAAATCCTCGAAACTGGAGAAGTCGAGTCCGGATAATAGCAGTGAGGTAATTCCAGAAAACTCTTGATACAATAGAGGGGCATCGGGAGGAAGTGGTAGATATGGGACGAGGATTGTATCGCTGCTGGTTTTCCCCGTGCCTCGAGCACGATAATCCGCCGTTATCGTTATTCTTTTGAGGTGGGGAAGCAGTCCCTGCAGCGCTGCGGGGAAACGTGTAGACACGTTGTGAAGTGGGTACCCAACGTCTCCGTCTATGGTTTCCGTGTGGCAGAATATGCTGAGATAGCGAGTCCAAATGCCGAGCTCCGGCGCTCCGGAAATAGCCTTGGAAATGGTTTCCAGATGATCAGAGTCCACCATAAGATCCACCAAGGCTAGATACCCTTTCGAGCTTTGATGCCATGCCTTGCAGACGTGGGAGCAGTTCCGAAGGGTGAGAATCCATGCCCATCTTTCCGGGTCAGATTGTGCTTCATGAACGAGTCCGATAACGTGTTCGATGGTTCGGTGGAAGATTGCGCCTGGGAGGACCTGTTGGCTCGGAGGAACCTCTAGCTCGCGTCGACCTACTAGAGCTGTAATGCCTGTACGAAAGAGCCTGATAGCGGTGTCCATAGGCGAGCAGTTGGAAGAAAGATGTTAGAGTTGTATCGATGAGTTGGCGATTCTGCTCCCCCTAAGTACAGCATGCCGTTTGGAGTCTGTCGGCCGGCACAGCAGCCGCCCAAGGCCTAGCAGGGGCAGGCACCAAATGCCGCTGAGGTCAGAACCGTTGATGTCGGGTGTCATCAGCATCTTTGAATCAACTTCGAGCTTCGAAATTAACTGGACAGTTCGCAGCAGTTCGCTTGAATAGAGGTTCTATGGGCCATGTGCTCCGACTCATCCACGCTGTCAGAATCAGGTCCTATTGGTGAGGCTGAGCGATGTTGAACGTTGAACGCTAAATCAAGACAACAAAGTGCCAACCCAAAACAGGGACGCCCTTCTTCACTCGTATGTGTCGCGTTAAGCCAGTTTCTGAACCATGACTCGAAGAGAAATTTATATATAACACGACAAACGAGCACAGGTCAAACCGCATCGCCCCCGCTGTTAGAAACTTCTGGGCGCCATGCCGCATCGTTACTAAACCCTATTACTGGGTGAGTATAAGTGTAGAACTCCCCGCACAAGCCGACTCACCAAATGTCACTTTGCTCTTCGTGGTCGTCGCATCCGGAAGCACATGGTTCTTGAAGTACGGCTCCCAATAGTGCGCGTTCTCCACGGGCCCAGGGACATTCTGGAGCGTCACGAGCAAGGTCCCGAGCGGTAAGTCTAGATGTTCACCAAAATGAGGATCGCACGCTTTCAGAGATGGTAGTTGAGGACGTACGTGCGCACTCTTCCCTGACTACCTGACCGAATTCTCTCAGAAACGCCTTGAACTCGCTCCGCGTCGGCATACGCTCCGCAGTCGGCTGCAGCCCCACCCACTGCTCGTAATCGAGGGAAGGGACGGCGGAGACGACGAGCTCCAGCCAGAGTGGTGTTGGCGCAGAATGCGGCCGCCACGACCGCAATGTCGAGCGTAGCGCTTCAAGCATGGCCATCACCGCGTTGTGGTCGGAGAGTCTGCTGAAACCAGCGAGCGTGATGCGACTGAGGTATGTGGCCCTGGCGAGGTTATGCGCGAAGAACCTGGGGCGTGTTCCTAGAGTGATGTACGTCAGTGCGTATACTTAATGTCGAACAGACAAGCTCCACTTGCCTCCCGCGCAACTCTCGTCGAAGAAGATACACGAAAGAAATCGCTTGGGAGTTTCGGGCTTCAGCGCGGCGAGAATACGCTCCGCGCCTTCCGGGAGGACGTTCGTTAACTGCTTGCAAGTTAGCTCCATGTCCATCCACGTACAAGGAAACGCACCTGGAGACACTGCAGCTTCCCAAGGAAACTCCCGCGGCCCAGCTCCATAGATTCTGGGACCACACCAAGCTCCGACCAACGCAAGCACGCGCACTTCAGGTCTTCGAGCAGTGGGAAGCATTCGATCAAACGATTGAGGTCACTGAACTCTGCAAAAGTGATGCCCCCGATGTCGAGTATCTTGATCTGGCCGGCCCAACGTGCGTACAACGATGGGAAGTCAGGAGGCAACGGTAAATGGGGTAGGAGCTCCGTGCCTTCAGGTACCGCAGGGCTCGCCCCACTAGCACGCAAGAGCGCGTAGATGTGTATCTCTTCCAGATGCGGGAGGACCGTCTGGGGGGCAAGTGCGGCAGGGAAGTGTGTGACGGCATTGTTCAGCTGGTACCCGAGCGCGCCGGTGGAGGTCTCGGCGGAGCAGAGTATTTGTAGTTTGCGGATGGTTGCCCAGAAGACAGGGTTCCGGTTGAATGTGCTTGCTATGAGGTCAGCGAAGGTGGTGTTGACGTGCAGTTCCGGTTGGCCAGAAAAGGTGTTTACGCGGGCGCGCCATGCTTTGCAGACACCCCCACACCTGTGGAAAGTGCGCAGCCATTCTGCGTGTGAAGGGTGGTCGGGTTGGTTTGCGTAGGCGAGGACATGGGCGATGACCCTGTGCCATACGGCAAGCGGGATCTTGGGAAGAGCTTTGCGTGGTGGGACTGGGGGCGTCTCTTTGATCGGAGGCGCCGATGTTTGGCGCGCAACGGGGCGAGGTGAACTTGATGATCCCAGAAGGCGGAACCGCCTGAGGACGGCGTCCATCGGGGGGAATGACCAGTACGGACAACACCCTGTGCTCTTGGACGCTTTAAACGCATCGGGACAGTGAAAGAATGAGCCAACAGAAGTTGCACGGGAAAATTAGCACTGACTCAGACTTGGAACTCTATTGCAACCTTCTCTCGGAGCCGATGGTGCCTGGAACGCGGTGGACGACTGCAGCGCCCAACACGTCCATCACCAACGTACCATCGTCTACCCACGCGGGCTACGGGAGACGGAACGCGTCGCCGACGCGCGCGTAGGTGATATCGCCGCCACGGCTGTAGCGCTGCAGCGCAGCGAGGTCGACAAGGCTGCGCTCGTTGAGAACGCCCCCGTAGACGTGGACTCGTGTAGTCGAACAGCTTGAGGATGAGCGACGTTGTGTGCTTTGCGATGCCGGAGTACGTGATGTCACCGCTTCGTAGAGCTGCAGAAATAGTGAGTTAGAGTGAGCATGTGTAGAGTGAAGAGCATACATCAAGAAAGGCAGTGGGCGGTGGTCCGGTGCATCGTCCTCGGCGCACAGAGGGACTCAGAGCGAACATTTATATGCCAGCCTCGATTCTTGAGCTTGAACTCCAAGAAACGAGGCAGCATTAGGCACATATGCGCGAGTTGCACGCGACGACTGGCCCCTTGCCCTTTCCTCACCACTCTTCTACCTTCGCGAGCGCGTGTGTCCACCGGGCACCCGCAACCGGGGCAAAACCACTCGCACCCGCGAGCAGCCCACAGTGAAAATGGGGCACGCCGTGGACGAGACGAGTCTACGGAGGGATGGTCGACGTGCCTTGGCGAGGATCTAGGAGTAGGAATGTGCCCTCCTCATGTCCAAACTTGTGTCCCCCCCTCAACCCGCCGGGGATGGTCTAAGATCCTGCCCCCACGACCCTTGTCCACGGCACAACCCTTGAAAAGAGAATTCGATACTCACCTCACGCTTCATACTGCACGCACGTTCCTTGAGCCTTGTCGCCTTGACGTGGATCTACAGACTACGCCTCGTTAACTGATTGCTACTCATATCATACCAATAGCAGAACGCACGCTGGCCTCCTTCGTCAAGCCAGCAAACAGCTACTCGCTAACATTGCTGGGGGTATCATGGGAAAGAGATTGCCGTTCTCTATGAACAGTTCGCTGACATTGACAGTGATTGACGGTGAAGGAAGAGAGGTAGGTTGTATGTGGCCTGCGCGAGAGTGAGGTCTCGTGAGACAGGCCGAAGAAAGGATGTACACGACAAGCATACCATGTTCGACCGTCTGCAGTGCGAGCAAAATGAGAAGAAGCCTCTCACAAAGTAAGAGAGCAAGCTAACCTGGACAGCGCAATCTCGTCTGTGCCATCTTCAGCGATACGAACACAATAGGGCGGGGAGGGATTCCACTAATCATGTCAGAAAGTGTGATTTCCGAGGAGGACAACGTTGCGTATGCAAGTTGAGCCCGAGGAAGATGAGCTCTGAGGGAGAGGAAGGGGTACTAGGATGAGTCTATCACAGCAGTTTCTAGTGATGCGTTGAAGGCAACAGTCAAGGCCGAGAGATAAGATAAGATAAGCATGACTGTAGACGTCTAGACGCCGAACTGAATGCGCTCAGGCCTAAGGCGCCTATTACAAGTTCACTGTTGGTTTCCAACGTTTCTGGGGTGCGTGCGCACGTCAACCTATACTTGCAGATCCATTCCTGCGCAAACCTTGGACTACTGCTGAATAATACGAAGGCTACTCTCCCCAATCTACAGTACACGGACACACGTTTCGGGTTGACCACCTTCCATATCCTCAGTACTCTTCTAATAATGGACCATCACCCCATTGATGTTTAACAAACATGAAGCCCGCACTGCAGCTGGGAGCTGATCGTCGCTGTCCCGACTTTCCAGATTTTAGCTGCGGAGTAGACCTACGGCATAGTTCATCATCAGTTAAAATTTCGCCCTATGGCTCAGCCCCGACAATAGACGTGATGCAGGCCTCGATTAAATAAATAGGTCTCTCCCGGGCCTTCCCTTTACTCCTCACTCGCCTGCCAGCATCCGGCCGTAGAATGCCCTTCCTCAATCCTCAGGTGGTGTTGATCACGCGGCTGACCGTTGGCTTCGTGATGTCCTGACTATCTGCTACGTGTCCGTTAGGGAAATGCAGAATATTCTCATCGAAACCCATTGCGGGGGGAGTCGTGGGTCCCTACCCTCGAGGTACGTTTGATGATTACTGAGCCTGTATGTATACTAAAAGGTGCCCACACAGGATCTAGAGAACGAACGAAAAGGTTTCTACACAGAGAAGGAAAAGGGGCACGCGTGGGGGGAGAACGCGAGAGTAGTAGAAACGTATAGTGACAATATAGTGAAGAGGTGGAAAGAGGAGATTGACACGCATCTCGTCTTCGTGGGTATTTGCTATACACTATGCACATGGCTTGGCAACCGTTGACATGTGCAATACAGGCGGGTCTCTTCTCAGCCGTTCTTACGGCATTCAACGTCCAATCGTACCCACTTCTACAACCCCCCGACACAGACTCTACTCTGGCAGTGCTGCAGACAATCTCGGTCCAGTTGGCAAGTTTCAGGGTGGAAGAAGGATTCAACTCTACCGCGCCCGACCTTACATCATCAACAGTCACCCCGGCATCTCGACCTCCGCTTTGGGTTGTATGGCTCAACATCACCTGGTTTTCGGCGCTCATCCTCAGCCTTTCCGCCGCCGTGGTCGGGCTTATCGTCAAACAGTGGATACACGAGTACTGCAGTGGGCTATCCGGATCCTCTCGCGGTGTGGCACGTCTCCGTCAGCGTCGCTTGAATGGACTCCTCAAGTGGAAGGTCATGACAATTGTAGCAGCAATCAGCATACTTCTCCAACTCGGTCTTTATCTCTTCCTCGCTGGCTTGCTCATATTACTATGGGCTTTCCACTCGGCTGTAGCAGGGATAGCCTCAGGGCTTGTCTTCTTGCTGCTCCTCTTTCTTCTCTGCACTCTCTTTCTTCCTATATTTGTGGACGACTGCCCTTACCTCTCACCCCAATCCATATGCCTCCATCGGTTCTCTGAAGGCCTCCGATACTCCAAGGATAGGCTGCTAGCGAGTTCTTGGATATGGGGTTCGGCGCACATGCTGGCATCCAAAATAGAAGGCCTTTGTATCGGGGGAGTTCCAGCCTTCGTCCGGTACGACTTCGCACGGCGCCTCTACAATTGGCTCTATTCATGGAGCAGACACGTGCGTCCTGTTCAGGACTGGCGTGGCCGCGAGCGCCTCCTCGTCATCCGCGAACGACACGAGCTCGATGTGGACCTCATCGTGACTGCGTACACAACGACGATGGACCCAAACCTCCTCCCCCCTTCCTCAATTTGCTTCACAGAGCTCCCACCTCCTCTTGTACTCAAGTGTTTTGAGGATATCTACCGAACGAACATCACACGTTGGGGACCAAAGGATACGGGATGGCCTACTTGCCGTGATCGCAACGTGTGGAACGACGGGATATTCAGCTGGATCGCGTGCCTCGACCAACATAACTCGGATTCAGAGACTACTACGATGGACATTCCGAGATGGTTCAAGAGAGCGTGGTGTTCCGCCAGCTCGGACGACTTATCAACACGGCCCGCCAGGTACAGATGGCTAGCGGGAGTCCTAGCCCAATACCTTTCCAACGCACACCGCATCCGGTTCCCTCTGCTCTCTCGGATACATTACGTCATACGCCGCCTGTTTGCAGAAGCTCACGTAGGAAATCATGGGTGCAATGGCGGACTTCTTCAGCATAGTGAGTGTAACGCCGTTCGTATAAACACTAAGCTCACCGTTCGTTACGTCGGCAGTCCCCCGCGCAGCATGCTCTCAGCTATCTGCTGCCCCCCCCGGACGGCCCTCAAGACGTAGAAGGAATACTTGTGCATTTCACCATGCTTGACGTCGTCATCCGGTCCCTCGCACTGACCGGTATTCCTGAAGAAGACCTCTTCCAAATTAAACGACACGCCCGAGAGGCTCTCCATCGCCTCCCGGAGCGATTCTCGGGAAACCCAGGGTGGCGCGCGTTCTTAGATTTCCGTCCGGGGGAACTCATGGGGCTCGCGGACTTGGTATCTAAGTATGGCAACAGTGACCTAGTCTCTGACCAGGCCGCCGCGTTCATTGGGGAAGCCTCTAGTATGGTGAAACAGGGAAATATGGTGCGGGTCGCTCACATAGAGCTGCATAACCACTCAGAAATACCAAGGGGGTAGTTCCAGAAACTTCCGGTACTACTCAAGCTATCTTAGGAATGTATGTACACCCATTTCAGCTGTACCCGGAGTGACTACGCTCGTGATAATGAATGCCCTCAGATGTTTCCTGCCTATGATCACGTTGTTTGTACTACTAGCCTGTAGTGGCAATAGTAGCATTTGAAGGATTGGAGACACATGTACAGAGCAATATATACAACACTCTACATTCCATTGTATTTTGACTTTTCGCTATACGGTCTTGGTTCTCCGGGTGGGAGTACATACTTGACAAAGAACGGCCGCCAGCAGCCCGCGTTTTCCACCAGCCGGGGACGTTTACTACAACATGAGCGAAATTCCGACGTGGGCTCCCAGAAGAGCATCTAATGAGCCTCATCAGATCTCAGTGCATAAACGGTGTCCGGGCACGCGCATACTCTTCCCCAAGTACCTCGGGCTCTCCCAGCTCCCGCAAGAAGGCCTTATATTCGCTCAAATTTCGCGGGCTCTCCGTAAGCGACCCGGCATTTGCCCACTAGTCGTACTCCGGCACGGCCCGGGGTACGGCGGAGGCGTGACCAAAATGACTCTGGCGCCTCCCATGTCCTTGGTACTGGGTAATAGCTAAATCTACATCATCAGGCCTATCATCATCATCATCATCCAAACGGCCATCCCATCTATGACAACCCTTCACTCCCCACGGCTACCGACAGAAATATGCGAAGTGGTCGTCGATAATGTCTACATGGTTGAAGATTATTATATGTACGTCGACGCTCCTACGCTCAAAAGCTGTAGCTTGGTATCCCGCGCGTGGACGGTTCGATCCCAACTCAATATTTTTTGGACCGTGCATATCGCTGGCCCCCGGTCCCTTCGCCGCCTCGCAGACCATTTGGACGCCTACCCCCACTTATCCAACTATATCATTACGCTGGAAATATGGACCTCCACAGATATCGAGTCGGTCGCCGGGTGCGAGCGGCCTCCGAGGTATTACCCCGCAGCCCCGGAGCTCCTCTTCCTATCTGTACTCAGGGGGAAGCTTCCGTCCATAAAGGAGGTCTCAGTCATGGATAGACTCTATTTCTGGCCCCCAAACGATGTCAGATCTAAAGATATGTCTCCCCATCTCCCACATCTCCCATTCCATGCCCACTACTTCTCGGTTGCTGCCGCCACCTCTGGTTTTGCCGTCCGTATCTCCGAGTTGTTCCTTTACAGAACCTGCTTCGCCACCTGTTCAGACTTCACATGCTTTATATCCTCTCTTCCAGGGCTGCGGATTCTCAAGTGCTGGGACGTGCGTTGGGATTATAAAATGGAGGACCGGTTTCCCGGGTATGTCGCGACTTCATCGAGCGATAGATCGAAGAGAGGTAGTGCCTCGCCAAGATTCTTAGGGAAACTGGAAGAACTGGATTACCACCAGCCATTGGGCGTTGCAATTGATACAAGTGTCAGGGACACGAACGAACATCTCGTCGCCGTGGCACAAATTATAGCCAGGGCGCGGTCGCACATATTGAGGCGACTCGACCTCAAGTTCCATGTTCTACTATGTGATGGGCAAGAGACCAAGTGGAAGCGAGAAATCGAAGAGGGCACGGGTGAGTTGGTAGCGAAACCGTGTCTTTATGCGAAGCTCACAGGCAGTGGTTGAGTAGACCTTTCGCGGTTCCTTAATTTGAGCTCGTTAACCTTGCGATTCGACCTAGAGGATGACAGCCACCGGTTTAAACGGAGTGCGGGCGCTGCGGGGCATCCTCAGGAAAATTCCTTGCAAGGCTTGGAGAGCACCCAGTGCCAACGCTTCAACTACGTTTCCCATCTCCTTCCCTCCTGGCCTTCAACGATGCCTACCAGAGAGCTTGTTCTCGAAGAGAATTACATCCACTGGTTTGAACGGTGTGCGGGCGCGGTGGGGAATCCTCAGGAAATTTCCTTGCAACCCGAAGAGGAATATTACAGCGGCTGGCCCAATATGAGCGCGGGCTTGGAGGGCACCCAGTGCCAACACTTCAACTACGTTTCCCATCTCCTTCGTTCCTGGTCTTCAACGATGTCGACCAGAGAGCTTGTTCTTGAACTGTGCGAGTCTATATGGGATCTAGACAAACATACTCTCTTCGGGCGTCTTATCCCCGTAGTGGCACGGAGTGTGACCGATGTCTTTCAGGGTAAGCCCTCCATCTACTCCGCCTCTCAGGCCAAGTAGCCTGGTTCTGATACGAGAACTCCACCCTGCTGACTACACTCTCGTACGACCTAGACATAGATATGACGCAAGGAAAAACTAAAATTCGATTGAAACTGAAATTTCCGGGGGGAACGTGGCCATCTGAGGGCGTAGAACGGTGCCAGAAGATCCAAGAAGCGTTCCCAGCCTCCTGGCTCAAGAGCGGCACTCTGGAGATACATTTCCGTAGGTCAATTTTGGTCTCGGGGCAAGGTAGTAGCTGACCATTCACATTTCCCTTAGCAGATTCCCATGGGCGGTGGACACAATATCACGTCAAGCACCAGTGGAAGCGGGGGGGCACTATGGACCACCGGCGTTCACAATCGCTTCCCCCCTCATTCCGATACCAGAATCCGTGACCCCTCCAACCCTTAGAATATCGCTATCGCACACACGCACACCCAAAAAACTTCCCCAGAAAAACGAAAAAAAAAATCCCGATCGAGAAAAAAAAATACGTATACACAAAATACACCTAGTGTGTATCGCACACGCGCACGCACGCACACGACACGCGTGCAGTGTGCCATGCATGTATGTATCCGTGGGATTGTATGTATGTATGTATGTACAGCGCCCGCCGGCGCGACACGGTGCGCGCTCCGGGCGGGACGTGGTGGGGGTCGAGGGTCGAGGGTCGGGGCAATATGTGTACACCGCGCTCCGCGGCGCGCTACGTAGGATGATGGTGGTGGTGGCAGCAGGGGTGAGGGCGAGGATGGTGAGGGGGGTAGAGATGCTGCAAAGGAAAGGAAGTAAAAACCAAGCGCGCCAGGGGGACGAAGAAGAAGTGAAGTGGAATGGCGCGCGGCGGCGGAGGAGGAAGGGGGTTCGTTCATGATGCAACGGGAGGCGGATGCGAGCGGGACGGAGCGTGCGGGATGCGTAAAAAATAAGATAGTTGGAACGCGCGGACCGGGGGCGATGCATAACAAATAGGTGGAAAAAAACAAAGGAAGGAAGGAAAAATATACAAAGAGGAAGGAAGGAGGGTGTGCGGCGGGAGGTCGGAAGGAAGGTCGGAAGGAAGAAGAACGGCGGGCGGAGGAGGGCAGAGGCGGTGGTGGCGGCGGCGGAGCGGGTGGACACGCGGTGGGTAGAGTAAGGAGATCGAGCGAGAGAGGGAGAGACGGAGCCAGATGAAGCGGGTAGAGGGTGAGAGCGCAGTGCGAGAAACGGGGGGTAGGGCGGATGGAGGAGGGACGTAGTGTCTATAAATTGACAACCACACACCAAGAACGGCGGCGGCGACGCGGCCACGCAAGGTGTGCGGGGGACATTTCGGGGAAACGGCATGGGAGGGAGGGCGCGAACGAACGCGGCGGGTGGGGCTCCGAAGCGTCTGCGGCGGCCGGGGAGAGTGAGGTCATCCGCGGCAAGACGCAGCGCAGCGCCTTGCCGCAGCAGACGTCGATCCCGTGCGAAAGCCTCTCCGCTCGGCTCTGCGCGGGCACACGTCCCCGGGGTGGCCGATATGCAGGGCCTAGCCACGGGCGGCGTGAGGACGCGAGACATCCTTGGCATTGTGTGTGCAGCGCAGCGCGGCCCTGTGCCCGCCTGTCGAGGATGCGGCCGCGACCTGTGTTGACGGCGGTGACATGACGGCAGCGACGGAGGTGCGTGGCGGTAGGCGCCGCCGGGTGCGGCAATCGCGTGCGCTGACAGGGAGGGGCGGCGCGTAGGTGGAGTTTAAACGAGTCCGAGGGTGGGGGAGGGCAGAGGGGCGGTGGGGGAGGAAGGTGATGCGGCGACAACAGGCAAAAGCGACGAGATCATGAATGGATGGACGGGGGAGCCAGATGAGAGACGAGACGGCGTGAGAGATGCATGCGTGTACAGACAGACGAATGGAGACGTGAAGAAAACGAGCGGATGCGATGCAGTGGGACCCTGCAGCGCCAGATAAGCATCGCCGGCAGGCACCAGGGAGGAGCGCACGCACCGGACATGACAGGACACGTCGTAAAATGAACCTCCTCCTCCCCATAGAATGGATCAACGTCAGCACGGGGACTTAGAGAATGCCCGAGTCCTTGAGGGCGTTTTGCAATATTGTCTCCTTCACCGCCGCAAACACCAGCCGAATATTTGATGTGTCGGTCGCTTGCGTTAGACTGCAGCCGTGTCAGAGTTTGTCGCCGTAGCCTGGAACGGAATATGAACGTACTGAGGGTACACGCTTAGCCTCGCCCTGTTCGCCTGCATGAATCTCCAAAGGATGTACTTGGCCGCCTTGTTGATGTCTGGCCCGCCCGTGTACTCTGGGAAGTACCGCTCCAGAGGCACCTTGGGAAGCTTGCTCTTGAACACGTCGATCTTGTTCAAGAACAAGATGATTGATGTCCTTAGGAACCATCTCGAGTTGATTACAGACTCGAACAGGATGAGGGACTCCGCCATCCGTTTCTGGAAGCGCAAGGCAGACGACGCTCAACACCGCGCTTTGAGACGAGACGCACGCGCGGAGACGCACCTGATTCCTATCCTCCAGCAGCACCTGGTCGTACTCGCTGAGCGCCGTGCAAAATATGATGCTCGTCACGCTCTCGAAACAGTGAATCCACTTCTTGCGTTCTGACCGTTGCCCGCCAACGTCGAACATGTGTATTCTGCGATGCGCACGTTAGCAACGGATCCGGCACAGAGCAGGAGCGGTCCGTCGACCGCATGGCGTATGCGGCAGGAATGACAGGCGGGGGCTGGGCGGGCTCGGACACTCACGATAGCGGTCCTAATGAAAACCGTGTCTCCGTTATCCCTCTACTCGTGGCGCGCGCTCGCAGAACGTCCGTCTCTGTCGGAATGTAATTTGGCGTGCCTATTCGAAGCGCCTCGGTGAAGAAGCTGGAGTGGGAGGGGCGCGAAGGGGGTGGCGTCGTCAGTGTCTGCTCGGTCCGCATGCGCACGCCAACACCGCATCCCTGTGAGAGGAACAAGGCCATAGGCGCCCGAGGCGACGGCGGCCAATCCATCTGCTCCTTTGCCCGGCGGGCAATCAGGCTCGCCACAAACGTGGGGCGCACGCGGAGGCGGGACGGATGAAAGGCTTATTGCCGCATGCCCACCCCGCCCGCACTGCCGCGACGAGACAGGAAAGCCCTGCCATTGCGTCGCACGGCGGTCGTTGTGGGTCGGGAGGGGGCCATGCCGGCAGCGGCGCGTGTGGCGGGCGCACAGGAAAGAGAGAGGGCACTCACTAGCTCGCGCTGTCCATGAGGTAGAACTCGGAACTATGGTCCATAATCTTGGGGATGACGGGGTCCTTCCAGAGGTCGAAGATGGCCTGCGCCATGTCCTCGGCAAAGTAGAACGTGGGGGCGGGGGAGACGACGTAGTCGAGGATCTTCTCCGTACGGGCTCTGTTCGCGGGATCCTCGCAGTCCATGCCGAGCTTGCGCATGGCGAGGATGATGTGGTGGGCAGAGTCGATGAGGTTCTTGTGAATGGTCTGGCGGTAGGCGGAGCGCTCCTCGGGGGTGTAGCCGTTCTGGTGGATGATCTTCATCTGCTTGACGATGGTGCTCTTGCCGGACTCGCCCGAGCCGAGGAGGAGGATCTTGCACTCCTTCTTGAGCTTGCGCGAGTCCTCCTCGATCTGCTTATCTATCTCCTGCGAGCGCAGCTGCGCCTCGCGGTCCTGGGTGGACACGCAGTTGCCCATCGCGCCTGCTGCTCGAGCCCAGGGCGGGTCTGCTACGGCGGGGAGTGGCGGGGGGCGGCCAGTCGGAGGGTGGGAGGCTGCGCGAATGGGCCTTTGTCAAGCGGGGCGAAAGAGCGGGACAAAGGGCGGCAAAGGCAGAAGCGAGGGAGAGGACGGTCGTCGCCTGGGGAGGAGGCGGGGAGGTCGTGGGGGTTCGTGGAGGGGGGAGAGGTGGAGGATGGGGC
>FTLJ01000554.1:0-34526 GCA_900155495.1 Porogramme epimiltina
CTGGGCCCTCTCGGGCGTCGCGCTGGCACGGGCGCTAGAAGCATCGCGGATCGCCGCCGGGGAGTTCTTCGGCGCAAGCCTCGCAGTTCGCGGTCGCTGGGACATCTATGTGCTGTTTTGGGTATAAGGGACGCTGCAATAACCTTAATGTCCTCCTGGGCGGCCGGTATGTCGCCTGCAGGGGGTCTTCTCGGTGGGCCCGGAGCGTGGGAAAAAAGCAGCAGCTGGAGGTACGAGATCAAGGAGCGTCCGTCATTTCCCCATTCTCGGCGTACTTACCGAAGGGGCCATCCGAACCCCGCATGGACCGCTTCAACTAGAGCTGTGTTCCCCCACAGCCAAGCTCTCCGTCAGGGTCTACCAACCCTCCCACGAGCGCAACGTCCTTACCGCTTGCATTCGCGCCCTCTGCACGCTTTGTGTCAAGTCGCCGCTCACTACGCTCGCCGTAGAAAGTGACTTTGATCAAGTCGAGGGCACGGGGGCCTGGCGCCGTTTGTTTGGCACCTTCCGCACGCTCGAGCACCTCCAGCTCATTGGTAAAGGCTCGATCCTCTGTCTACTCAGTACACTCGGTCAACCGCCTGGAAAGCAGAGTGCAGATGCGGACGCAGAGGACGACGACCTGCCTGCATGTCCGCGCTTGCGTAGTATCGACATCTTTATGGCAGATTGGGTGCCGGGGCTGATGGAAGCTTTGACCGGCGTGCTGCGTTCCCGTGCGGCTTCCGGTCTGTCGAAACTAGAGATGATTGGCATGAGTCTGGGGGCTTCGTCATCGGATGGTAGTGTAGAGGAGGGCAACAAGGCTGTGGAGTGGTATGAGTCCGAAATCGGAAGTTATGTAGGCTGTTTTAATTGGGAAGTAACTGACAATTCTTACTATTGGCCCTTACAGTGATTTGAAACCAACAAAATCATTCGCGAGATGTCTACGCCTACGCACTATACTTATGGTGCAGTTCACTTAGAGGCCGCTACTTTTGCCAAAATGAAATAAGTACCTCAATTTCTGTCAAAAACCTTAGTCCTCTAGAGAATAGATGGGAAATGTGAGTAGGAAGAAACCCTCTAGAGGGATTTTCGATAGCTTCAAAATTGACGAAGTTGGATTTCGGAGGTCTGCCAAAGCACGTGACATGGGCGCCTATTGCCCGATATAGTATACAGATATATCTAATCTACATGACATCATACATCCATTGCGCGTGCGAGTGTCTCCGGGATACGACGATGAGATTTATATGAACGTGAGCTGAATTCCTTGACCCGTTTCTGTGCATCACGTGCATCAAGTCCGTCGGCATATGCTTCGATGAACCTCCACGCCCGATGCTCCCACTTACGGATTAACTCTACTGGCACTGAGTTCAGAGCCTTTGGCATGTTCTCCCGAAGGGTGTCGAAAGTGTAGTCACAGTGTTCTCGGAGCCAGTGCTTGACAGATCCCCAAAAGTACTCAATGAAATTGATTTCACAGTGAAATTTGGGTAGGAAAATGCAGATATGTCCTTGGCATATGGGTGTCAGTGCTCGAAATTATGATAGGTTTTATATATAATATAATACACTCCAGGCTCACCTGCACCTTCGATGATCTCCTGTACGCGAGACTTCTGCTCCAGGAAGTCGGCCTCTTGCTCAAGAATCCGTGTGGCACAGCATGTAGAATTGATATCCCTGCACCCGCCCTTGCACTTCATCTGTAGGCCTTGCCTCCATAAACCACGCTCCGTTAGAACTGCCTTCATCCCCTTCGGTTGATTTGGGTGCTCGGGATGGTCTTGAGCATATACCATTGGCTGTGTGATCCTTTTGCCGTTCTTGAGATACCATCCATCACGCATGCGTGGTTGGGCACCTCCTGCCCGGAAATTCATCTTTGACACCCTTAAAGCATCTTCGGCATAGCATGAGTGGCCCTGTGAGTTATCAACAAGTATAACAGCCACATAGCCATCGCCGTGTGCTTTGTGGAATGCAGGAAAGAATTTCTCAGCAAGCTGTAATTGAATTCATACTATATTTGAGTACCCTGATGCAGTGCCTATAAGAAAGCTACGCACCTGCTTGCAGAATAATTCACCGTTCCAAAACCCATCGTGATTCTTCCCATACTCAAGTGTGATACTTGCCTCATGAAGCCATCCAACTGTCGAACAAATGAAGTCGCTCTGATGGAGTCCTCGTCCTGGCCCCTTCTTCTTCAAAGGCGACTCACCGTTGAGCAGCCAACTCCACCGCTTTCCATCATGAGCTTGTGCTGTCATTTCATCGTGTGCAACCAGGACGTAACGTGGGCGCACACAGTCCTCATTCGGTTGGTGCAAAATTTCCGCAGAAACATTTCCGACTTCATAGCGAACAAGGCGGCCACGGATTGCCTTCATTGCGGGAATGAATCGGTTTTGTCTGTCTGCAACAACGTCGGGTCGTTCGTGGCCATCATAATAAATTGCCTTGCGATGTTCAGACCATGTGAATCCCTCACTAAGAAGAAGGCGGCGCATCGTTGAAATGGATAGCCCATGACGTCCGGGTTTGAGTTGAAAGCGAGGAAGGACTTGTGTTTCGATATAGTGCTTGAGGCCGTGTGGCATCTCCTCAGACATCACTACGCTCACATATTCTTGTGCTTCCCCTTGCCCAAGCTCATTCCGTAGCAACTTCCTAAGCCGTACAGGGTCTTGGGACCATTTCTCAGATCGAAGGTAAGCACGGATTGCCGTACGGACCGTGGGATCACTGAGGATTGAGACAATTTTTGCATGTCGCCCGCGGAAAGACTCTGGCAGTGCACGAGACTTGACCCACTCCTGTGTCCACTGTCGAACGAGCCGTGCACCCCATTTACCTGAAAACATGTTACCCAATGCCGAGTGAGTGGATGCAGCCATCATGCCCTCCTGGTTATGCACCATCTGATGCAGGCAGCTCTGTATAGCACGCGCCCGATAGGACTGCAGTGCATTCAGTCCTCCCGCCAACAGATCCTTCTTCGACGCAAGCAGCTTCTTGATATCACTGAGAGCCTTCTGGCGTGTTTCATGGGCAAGATCCTGTGCGATTTTCCGTGCACGATGGAGAGGTATGTCATGCCGTACTCGCTTTAGAGGTATCTCATCATCCATGGCCTCCGATAGAGGAATATGGC
Source organism: Porogramme epimiltina (assembly GCA_900155495.1). NCBI lineage: Eukaryota > Fungi > Basidiomycota > Agaricomycetes > Polyporales > Polyporaceae > Porogramme > Porogramme epimiltina. Next base: position 3,155 of record FTLJ01000554.1, read on the forward strand.
GCTTTCTGGTCCTCTGAATGACGTCTGGAGCTTCGGGGCTATGTGTAGGTGCGTCGCATGGATGGGTACATGATTCAGGAGCCATTGGGTGGGGTACAGTGGGCAGGGATGCATAGGATGATGAGGTATGAGGGTGGGAGGTACCCTCGGGACCAGCAGGTGCGTCAAGCATATCTTCTTCATACCAGATGTCCTGTTCATGCGAGCTTTTGTCTGCGAGGACATCATCGACGTCCTCCAAGAGGTCTGAGAGGTATCCGATGTCAAAATCACTTGATTCTGAGTGAGTATCCTCGACATCCTCGCCCTCCTCAACACCTGAAGCCAACGCTCCTGCTCTGGTGTTCTGGGTGGATTGGGGGGCCAAGGTGCGTTCTTCTGTCGCACATTTTGCATTAGAAACATCATATGAGGACTGAAGAGGTCGACACACCAAAAGAAATTGATTTTCTTTGCTCCCAGCTACTGTCCCTAGCCCCAACACCTCGAATCGAGCTCCTGAATGCCCCCACAGCCGTCGAGAGGCTCCCAGAAGTTTTGGGCGACTGGAACGACATGGATTGTGGTCCTGTATGCGAAAGGGGGGGTGCTTGATGACCTTCTGCTCCGGTAAGCCTTTGTTTTCTTGTAACAATGATATCCTTGCAAGACAGGAACTGTGCATCACTCTGACGTCTTGCCTCGTCCACAGCAGCTTGAATTTGGCTCGCAGATATCCCTGGGACTTGTACAGGGCTTAAAAACGAAGTTGGGCTACTCAGGGAGACGTCCATGGATTTAATTGCACCACTGTAAGAACCAGCACGGTCTTGTAAAAGCTGCTGCTTTTGGAATGCAGTATCACTCTCACGGCGTTTCTCGGCGACTGCAGTGGCGAGCCTTTGGTCAAGTGTGAGCCCAGGGTGAATGACATTCGATGTGGAAGGCCCCGGAGCTGCGAAGAATGCACGAAATTTCTTTCCGTGCTCCCTGTGATATATCTCATAAGTAATCGCATTAATCCTCATTAAATCGAAATAACGAACGACTCTCGTGACAGAAATGCCTTGTTCTCTGCATCCTTTATTTTCTTGCGGTTCTCGCGCTGTGTGCGTGCTGATCTGCCAGTCCGGACGCCTTTCAATGCACTCTCGGCCTTTGACCACATGTGTGGGTCTCGTATGCGCAAAAGCTCTTGGTACGCTGTCCTTGCTTGCCTCTCAAGATTGACCACCAGCTCTTGACCTTCCAACTCATATACAGAGTCGTTTTCTGTGTCGTCTTCATCCTCAGAGTCTGGCTGTGTATAGCAGGCATCCGGTACACTGAGTGGAAGGGCAGGTGGGTTGTCACTGGGGGATTCATGCTCAGGGAGTCCGGGTGGCTCAAGTTGTGCAGCTGGTGGTGGTCGACTTTCAGAAATAGGTGTAGTTGTATCCAGTAGTGGTGTTAAGGCTCGATCTGACTGTGCTTCTCGACGTGCAGCCCGGCCTTCGCGTGCACGGGCAGCAGCAGCACCCTTGGAGGTCTTCTTCCGGCCCATGTTGGTTTGTTTCAGATACAGCGGTCAGAACAGCTGAAGTAGGATATATTTTATATTATGTAACTATGTCTACGCTTTCGTACAACAATGGAGGCTCAGGGGGGCCCTCACCACGTTCACGGTGGTCAGAGAACTTCGGCCATGGCGTTGACCTCCCCCAACGGCCACTTCACGTGACTTTCACGTGACGATTAGGCGCCGACAAAAGTAGCGGCCTCTAAGTGAACTGCACCATAGTACATATATCTTACTGCTATTCACTCTCGTATTATCTTTACGGACACACGGATTCGGAATTCATTAGTAATAAGTAACAAGTTTAAGCATGCTATCAGACCCATACGGTATTAGAGGATAGGATCGTGGGCCTGACGGTTGGGCAGACGAGATACAAGATACATAGCAAGGAGCCCTTGCTCATGATGATAAGTTTGTGTTATGACGATAGCTGGCTGTTCGGACCCATGGGCGGCAGTAGCATGCCCCAACGCCACCTTCAAGCATGCGTAGGTGTACTACTTGAGCTCATACATCCAGATAATAGCGCACCCGAATCTGCTGTGGGCTGCTGGGATGGCTTAGATCGCAAACCGTCGTGATCCTGGATTCTCGAGATGACAGCATCAGCCGCATGTTGGGGTAAGATTGAAGTTTAACCATGAGGTAGAGCAACAATCGTATCGATCGTGAGAGCAGCGACAAGTACCAATGACATCCCCCCACTCAACCCTCACTCAAGCAGGCGTCACTGCCACATAGCCGCACGTACTGCACCGGTGCTGCGCCCGCATCGTCGACATCGGGCACCCCCGCGGGCACGCAAGGGTCCCCGGCATCGCCTGCGCGCTGCCAAACGGTCCGACGGCGGCGGGGTTCAGCGCGAGGTTCGGGGCGGCCGCGCACGCGAGCCTGTGGATGAGCTTCAGGAACGTGTCGCCGCACTCGGAGAGCTGGCCGCGCGCGAAGCGGTCCGTCCAGAGCGGGAGCCGGATGGTGATGTCGGGGTGGCGGATGTGTTTGAGGAGGAAGTCGAGCTCGAGATCTTGGATCTCCGGGTGCCTAGACAATGTTTGTGGGGAGTGAGCGGCGCGACAGAGACTTGGGTGACATAGAGCGGGGCTGACCTTCCTGTGAACCGCGAGAACAGCTCCTCGACGACGTTCTGCGTCGAGAGCTTCTCGCTGATATCAGCTTTGGCGAGCACTCGGAGCTCTTCATTTCCGTACTAGGGGCGACACATGTCAGTGGCATCACAGCGGCTGGGAGAGCCGCCAGGACAAACCTTCGCAGCGAGTCTGTACATAGATTTCGGTGAACAAATGGGGAACTGTAGCGGGTCCGCGTCGTCATCCACTGTAGCGAAACCTTGAGATCGCAGAGGCGCAAATGCAATGCGCCCTGTGTAAGCATAGAAGATGAAGGCACGCAGGCTGCTCGGCTTCAGTGAGAGATTCTAGATCTGTATATAGCCGCACTCACGTCCGAAAGGCCGCGTTTGGAACGAAGACTAGACATGGCCGTGGACTCCCCCGCAAATCGCGGACGGCATGGCCATGATCAGGATCCGTCTCACGGGAAGCGCGAGGAGGCTCCTTGACGTTCTCCGTCGACACCGGCGGCGCAACAGGAGGGCTTGACATTGTGACAGACGAGGATGTGCCTTGTGGGACCGTGGCGGGTGCTTCATCGACGTCGGCCTGTCACACCCTGCGTTATCGTCGACAGCCATTAGCTAACTCTAACTAACATACTCACCTTCAACTCAGTGTCCTTAACTGAGCCGGTCTGAGAAGCGGAGTCTGGAGACTGTTGGGCCACGGGACTTGTACTGGAGTCAACTTCGGGAGACTCCACATGCTCAGGGACGACAGGATCCACATCCTCTGCCAGGGCCTCGTGCGGCTCTGCTTCGTCTTCGCTTTGTCCATCTTCGAGATCACTATCTTCCGGAAGATCATAGTCGCTCAGCAGCGATTGTCGGAGCAGGGACGTCTCATCGTCCAAGAAGAGACCAACTGCAGCAGTAGGGACCGGCATCCACCGTCACCATCCATGAAGCCAATGAAGACGTTGCATCAGCTGGGCGCCTACATCAACGGCTAGAAGTAATCACATACGAGGCTCAGAAGACGGTATGGATTTCTTCACGAGCGCATTGTTGGCAAACAAGAAGCGCAGGTTGCCGACGCGTCCTGATTGGCCTAGTCTCTTCGAGAACGCGTACATGTTCAGGTCTTCAAACATCCCAGAAAGTATGCTAGAGTTTAGAGTGAACTGATAAACTTCTTCCATTGTAGACGTCTGAGGAATAGTGTGTTGTTTGCTGGCTATGGCGGCGGCGGGCGGCGGACTCGGTGACTGCTGAGCTGTAGGTGGTGGTGAGGGAATGCGCGAGTCCCTGGATACATCGGGCTATGTTCTGTCAGCCACACAGTCCACTACGGCTGACACCCCTTTGTGGTCGCCACTAACCTCTGGTCTCCTTGACTCTGTGGATTGTAGCGTGTCCGTTGGAGTGATTGGATGGGCTTCTCTTTCTTTGCCCTTCTTGCTATGTTTCTTTCTCGGCTTCTGTGGCTCGTCATTGTTCGCCGAACCTCTCTCCGCCATTGTGGCCCACAATTGCACACCGGAGCAAAAGACGAAATGGACAAGATGTGGTCTTTCAACGAGAGCGCCGGTGACGGGCGCCGTCCTCATGTAAATCACGTGCATGGGAATGACGTCACACATCTCCTTGAGGCTCGAGCGACGAGCAACGCTTCATCGTCGGGGCTTTCACACCAGCTCAAGAGGCAGGGGGGGTCATAGTAGATTGAAAAGATCGCAGTACAACATGTCTGCACGCTGGCAGTCGATTACCGCGAGACCATCATTACAGTAGCCTTCTCCACCTACTAGCTAGTAGCCCGACTGTATGCACCAACTAGAATGCGACTGAGTCGCGTTTACCTCCGGTGTCACACTACGACTGGTCGGGCATCCGCTCACCCAGCTCCCATCCCACCTAGCACCACGATTGCTGGCCCAGAAGCGTGGAATGCGGCATCCGCGCGTCCTTGGCCTATATTCATCAGCTAGTGGCACGTCCGCACCGTCAGGGTCTTCCTTGTCGTCGTGGAAATTAGCAATTTGGAACGTGTTCCTTTGCGTAGAGATCGAGCCACTTGATCCTCAGCGGACGCACCCAAGAAGGACGAGAAGGGAGAACACAGATTTGTTAGGCGGAGCCTCGTGAGTGGCCAGCGTGCAGTGTTCAACGAATACATTTGGACCGGAGCCGCCGCGGAAGTCCTGTACAAGTGCAATGCAGTAAGCTTGGTGTTCTTGCGCGAGGGGCGAGATGGAAGGTCAAGAAAAAAGAGAAAGAAGATCCACTCACCGACATTGTTGGTACCAAATGGGGCCAGCGCACAGGACGCGTTATACAGTGCTACAACGTTTGCGCGCAATGTTGGATACTGGAGTATGGTGGAAAGGCTGTGCGCGAAACTTCCGTGTTTCAGCGCTAAGGCGAAAAAGGAGGGTGGCAGGAAGGAGTAGCCCCCGAAATCGACGGCTACGATCCTGTCACCCCTGTCCTTCATGAAGTTGACGGTCTTCAAGTCGGAGGGGCAGAGGCGCAGGCCGTAATCGGCGAGTTCGTCGCTGAAGTCGGCGACCCCTAGGACATTCCTCCCAGTGACTGAGAGGATCTATATGAAGAGTTATCATCACGAGAGCGGCTAAGGTGGGAGAGGGACAGGGGTAGACGAAAGAGAACACTTACCCCGTTGACATGATCTTGCAGATCCTCGACGGATTCGTATTCGATGGAGGCCTTCCGGTCGTAGAAGAAGGGGTGCTCCATCAAGCCTCCTCCGACGCGCCCCAGCTTTGAATTGGGGCTCGGGATAGCGATGAGAGTCTGTACAGCGGCAGCGACAGCGATGAGATCGGTATCAGAATATTCGCACATGTGCCCGTCGATGTACTCGGAGACGATGAAACCGAAGTGGCCCGATGTGAAGGCGAGGTAAACGTGAGGTGCGCGCACAGCAGGACTGGCATTGCGTTGAAGGTATTGCGAGACATAGAGCTGCGTTTTGGCCTCGCCCATGGTTATGCGGCACCCGAATTTGACCCAGATGTCGCTGACGTGGTTATCAGCCGCCTTGTCTAGAGTGATTCGCACACCAGTGAGATTGATGTCGGTAATCTGCTGGGGACGCAGGGCGATACTCTGCTGGATGATCGTCGCGCAGTCGGGGATGTTCGCCGGCTTGTCTTTATCGTCAATGGCGACTATGATTTCGGAGGACATGCCAGGCAGTTACTAACAAGTCAGGATGATGTCAGCTATTGTTGTAACAAGGGGGAAGACCGAGTCACTGACTTGAGTTAATGTAACAATGACGATGGCATGAACGACCAAAGGGCATTTTCTGCGTTTCGAAGTCTCGATTTTCAGGTGACTCGCTCACGCGAACGCCACTATCTTATCTCATGTTACATGTACTGTACTGTATAGAAACTTAGTCTAACCCTTTGAATGGATATCACACGTTTGCACTTACCGGGCGTACTCCGCCGTGCCATCCGCTCGGCGTCCTCACCCAGTCCATCCTAACATCGCGCACAGTTGAGAGCGGGGAAGTAGCAAGAAAGAGCAGGGATAAGGGGGTGGTAAGACGTACGAACCTCTACCGGGGTCCGTCCCGGACCCCGTAAACCCCGTATCTCCTGGACGCTCCATCCACCGCACAACTTGCGAACACAACATACGAGTGAGGTCCGTCTATTATATGGCCAAGTTGACGGGTAGACGTTTTATACCCACTAGAGCTGCGGCGGAAATCTATGTCATTATGAAGTACTAGATACAGATATCATCAAAGCCTCCGGTGTCGACGTCCAAGCTAGCAAGTTCATGCATACCCCTTCACGTCCAAGCCACACTGCTTGATGCACCCAAATCCGCACATTTGGCCCGTCGTGTCCTCCGTATCTTTCCTGTTCTCTTCCAGCGTGACGCGAGAAGCGGCGGCGCCCCTGGCCTAGCAAGCTCCCACACTCAAACGCACCGTACCACACACACCGTTGGGGCCAGACGCCGCGAGCGCATGGAAGAGCGAACAGCGGGGTCGGGTCTGCTGACGACTAGCGTGGGGGTGACCCTTGGCGGATGCGCCGATGATTGTGGCTCAGGTGGCGAGAGGCCCGTGAGAGGAAGTGGCAGCTAGGCCGTCTGGGCGCACCGTCCGTTGAGACAGGAAGTATTGAACGTGTACGTATGGGGGGTATGACTCGCGCGGGAGTGGCAGCCATGAACCACTGGCATATTCTGTGATTCATGGGTCACAGACATTTGAAGGAGACAATCCACAATCGGCGACTCACTGAGACAAAGGTTGACAGTCATCCGTCGATAAACCATGCTCGGGAACATCACTCCGAATAATGGAGCCTTTCTTCGCCGCTTTCGATATGAATGTTCTAATGTTGGAGAATTACGGAAATACGCTGAACGGGAGCATGGTTCAGAGCCTTACAACCATCTACATCCAGAAGAACGCACCATTTTCCCATCTGCCTGTCACTTCCACCCTCCCCGTCAGATAAAGCCCGCTATTCGCCACATAGACAGATATGAGTCATATTCTCGCATTACGAAAGGCGAGCGCGAGGTTGACAAGGGTTGGAAAGGGTCATGGAGGCGGAGAAGAAGCGATCAGCGTCCATTCAATGCCAGCAATACAGGGAGGCTTATTGTTACATAATCATCCGGAATTGAACTTCTGCCCGAAATACACAAACTTGATCAAATGAGACCCAACCGCAGGTTGAATTTGAACGATGTCGTCGAGGGGAAGTGCCTGTCGTCGTACTTAGGGTGCGTACAGCTCCGGTACGCATTTCGGCTGGCAATGCTCTGCTAAACAACTGTGATGATCGCAATACGCAGATTCAAGATAAAGCGCTTTCGACGTGGTAGGGCTCGGCGGTCACACACTAGTAGGGAGATCGGACACCTTGAAAAACGCATTCACGGGCATGTTGCCACATCGCACGAGGTGACGGTGCCAAATTACGAACCCGTCTCGCAGTAGAAGAATCAACATAGCACACGCGAGCGCGTTTACCGGGGAGGTTCTAGTGGACTGCTACCCCCTTTCAGCGCCCCGACGCCGTTAGTATGTGCGCCTCTAACCGCCTCCGTTCGAATTATTGCTGACTCGTGACCAGCCTCCGAGGCGTCCGGTCCTCAGAACCGGTGGCAACGGAGCGACCGTGCTGCTTTCAACTGCAGGGGTTAGAGAACGGCATTGGGGAGGAGAGGCTGCCTGTTTCAAATTGATAGGCATACCTCGGCATACTCGCCGAGCCCTTCAGATCAAATCCAACTATAGCGAATAGAGAGGTGAGTGCTCGACAGTGGAGAGCCATTACTGTCACAGTCTGAAAGCGCCAAGCTTCTCATCTTCCTGTCATGCAGTAGGTGACTACATGGATCACGGCCGGATTACCCCGCGAAAAAGGTCATGGAGCAAGTCATAAGCTCTCAGAGCTGTAATCACCGCTAGCATATATGATTATTCACGCGGTGACGAATGAAAGGCGTCTGGCGTACGCATCCAGCCCGGAAGTGGGCGTCAGAGGACAAGTGGTAACTCACGGTAGCGCCCGGTCCGGATAATCTTGGAACGTGGCATGCACCCGGCCCTTCTGTTCTGCTCCTTCCACTTCCCGTGTCCGCGGTGCCTGCATTGGAGCGGATATGGCCTGTTTGCCAGCTTTCGCCTCCTTCCAGGGGTTAGTCGGCGATCAGTGCCCACCCCTGCTCACCGCCCTCGCCGAGAGTCATCGCGGGAAGATTTCTAAGCCAAAGTTTTTTCTCCAATTTTCTCGTCTTCTTTCGCTGGCTCGCCGACCCCACCTCCGTCGGAGCCAGGCTCACCGGTCACAGTTTTCTAGGCGTACAACGTGAAGACGCTGTGCGTAACCTCCCGAGGTAAGTCAGAACGTTCTCCCGCCATATGGCGAGTCAGGTCCCCGTCGCTCATTCAACATGCTTCATGGACAGCGATCGCTCTCGAACTATCCTGCCTCGGTCCGCGCGAAAGGAGATGTCAAATATCCAGGCCTTCCTTCTAGAAACGGAGCAAATGCGGACCCCTTGAAGCACCATCCGGCCACCGCCAACAACGCACCAACAGCGCCATCTTACACAACTGCCCGCACTCTGAAATAAGCTTCCTTCTGATACCAGCCCCTAGACGTTCTGACGGACTTTGCTCAGATCCGCCCGCACACTGATATCTGGCCTCCTCGCTCGGACCGCCGCGGTACCTTTCCATATAAGGCTGGTGTGGAACCCAGCCGCTCGGAGACTGTATTGCGCTCGCGTCATCATCAGCCCCCATCACCGGCCTGTGGGCAAGCTCGCGCGCCCTCGTGCCCGCACGCCCGTGCCCGCGGTCGGGGAGGCCGCGTGACGCCGAACGGACGGCAAGGGTGGGGCACGATTTGCACCAGGGAGCCGTTACAAGACATATTCTGTCGCATATGAATTCCAGGGTCTCCGTGACGGCAGTCACTGCGCAACCGCCCAAAGTCCCTACTGCGCGGCCATGCTCCGTATGGGCCAGGACCTCGAATAGAACGGTGCCGAATGTTCAGACAAAAAGAAACGGCCCGAGAGCATCCGTGCGAGGTCGTCTAGTCCCACCTCTCTCAATATCAGCGCAACCTCGCCCATCAGCTAGAAGAACCAACTGCCTGCGACGCGATCTCCTGGCCATATAGCGCCTCGGTGCGTGCTTCCCACCCTCTCCTGCTCCGCTTTTAGTGAGCCCGCTATTTCACTCTCAAGGTGCTTTGCAGGCATGACGCTTTGCGGCGACGGCGTTTTCGCGCTTGTCAGCCTCGCAGGATGGATCGTCCAACATCGAAACTCGGCCCTTCGGATGCCAGGGACGTCGACCTCGGGAGCCCGCACTTTCGCCATGTGGGCGGTACCATCCTTCCCCGCCACCCTCTGCGCCGTATAGCATCCCACATCTGCATCTTACCCCTCAATCCTCGATCAAGCAGCGCAACCTGAGGAGCGTCGACCAAATGAAGGGGCGCAAGCCAGCCGCACACCGCCTGGAATCTCCCATCACCCATCGCGACAATCGGGCGACCGGCCGCGCTGCGATCCAGCTGCCAGCACGTCGCTGGGCTGGAATGTCCTTTTTCTGATGTCGACGGCGACGGCTGCGCGGCCTCCGCCTCGCGCGCCCGCGGGCCAGCGTGGGCACCGCGCCCCTCCGTCGCGACATCCCGCTCCCCCGCGGCCGGCAACCGCGCGCGCCCGCGCGCACGGTGCGCGTAAGGCGCCCGCCCTCCATGCGCATTGCGCGCTCCCCCTCGCGATCACTTCTTTCTCGCCGCGGGTGGCAACGCGCCCCCATTTGCGACTCCGCGAGCGTCCTCGACGGCGCGGCTGTGCCCACTCGCCGCCGTCACCGAGGATGCAGGAGAGGAGTGCTCGCGCGGGCACGCGGAGGACGCCAGGCCCGCTGCTGTGCGTGCGCGGTGCACAAGAGCGTCCGCGAAAGTGGGGAAGGAAGGAAGGAAGAGCCTCGCGGGACCCAGGCCGGGTATGACGTCGATCGGCTCGGCGTTCGAGGTGCCCCGCGCGCGAAGCTAGTGGTCAAAGTTTCGAAAACGGCTCCGCCGAGCCCGGACTCCTCGAGTTCTCCATTGCAAGGTTACAGCATGCGCCGACCCGCCGCGACCGCACCCGCCTCCCGGAGGTGCTCCCAGACCTTCGACCCCCTCTCGACGCTCTTCCGTTGAGAAAAATGTATTTATAGTCTCCGCCGCGAGACCGCGCGCGGGGCTCGCCGGCTAGAAGAACAAGGTTGGAGGCAGGCACCACGCGGCGATCAGAACGGGGCTGATACGGCGCGGGCGGTGGGGAGGCCGTTCGGCGCTCGATGTGCAGACCAGAGCAAGAAGCTGATCATCAGTGTCACAGATTCACGGAGTTTGTACAGCGAGCAGATCGAGCTCCAACGCAGAAGGTGTGGCAGATGAAATATCTTGGGGGGACTTTGTGGCGCGCGAGGTGCTACTCACCTTCCGTCGTTGTGATCTTGATGCCCTCCGTCCCCGGACCCGAGTGCGCCGTCGGACTCGGCGATCGGCGGATGCGTGAAAACATGGAGTGGGAGGAAGACCTAGCTACGTAAGTACAGGATATATATACATGGCCTTCGTCAGGATCGTCAAAAATACATACGACACGATTGGACATGTACGCGACGCAGCAGGAGTACGAGACAGCTTGAGAGGGCACTTCAGAGCGGAGATAGCACTCTATGACCTAGAGCAAATGAATAGCGAAGAGAGCTAACGACGAGTAGCGAGAGACGAGTGAACAGGCTAAGTGCGCACACAGATATGGTATAAGTCAGTAAATCACAGCTAACTCGACAGGAGGAGCGTGGCCAAACGAGCGGACGGGCGGGCGCGGATACGGCGCGTGCGCGCGAAACGGCCACGGAATACTACAGTACATTTGTCCCCTCCCTGTCTTCAAAGCCATAGCAGACGGAGGGGCTATACAAGCGGACGCACACACGCCTCATACCCGGCGTGACACCCGGCGCGGCAGGCTCAGCGCGATCTGCCGCTCTCGATGTCCTCCCCGGCCATGGTGTGCTTGTGGTCGTACATCTCGATGCTCGAACCGTCGTTCTCCTGCGATACCTGCACATTGATGGCCATCGGGCGGAGACCGATGTTCGAGCCGCCAATCGTCTGCACCGCGGGACCATGGCTCGTGAAGCCGTTCGTGCTGTTGCCGGAGATTTCCCTGACTGTGTAACCGAGACCGACACGGATGATGATGAGCGTGAACACGACACCCTGGGTAAGCAGTGCACACGGTCAACAATGAGGCGAGAGAGGTGTTGAGGAGAGACGTACGATGAGGGGCTGGAGAGCATCGAGGCAGACGTATTGTGCGTTCGAGCCGGCGAGGTATGTGCCCAGGAGAGACGCGAGCGCAGCCGAGTAGATCGAAGCCGACTGCACGAGCGTTTCGACGACCTCCCAGCGCCCGCCCACTGCTGCCCCGCCATTACCCATCCGGTGCTGGTTCACCTTTCGGTTCATGTAGATAATGCGCGCAGCAATGAGGACTGATTAGAAAGCGAGGGTAAGCAGGCGCTAAGAGCGGTGGAAAGGGGGACGACACGCACAGGTCGCGAGAAGGTTGGTGGTGAGCGACAGCGAGAAGAAGGAGCGGATCCAGGGTTGGAGCTGGTTCGCGAAGATGGCATCCCCGCCCTTCGCAAGCCCGATCTCAGCGCAGGCACCGTAGCCTGCAACTGTAAACCGCATCCTTGTGATTAGATTCAAATAACATCAAATACCCAAAACGTGTACATACCGGCGGTAGCGAAGAGCAGGATGATGGGCACGATGAGGATCCACCACGCGCGATTCCAGACCATGAAAAGCCGGTAGCTGACGAAGGAGTCCGCGATGAGGGTGTTCGTGATGTAGAGGACGTTCTTCGCGACCTCTGTCGGAGAACTGATCACGGAGTAGAAGGCGGTAGTCCCGCCGGGCTGGTCGGCTTCTACTACGAACCCTTGTATCGCTCGTTGTACGTCTATTGCTAAGTGCTGACGACGGGAGGAGGGTTTGAGGGGTGCAGCTCATGATGCAAGGAATAGTATGACGTACTGCTACTGAGAGGATCCACATAGCTGTAGACGTCCCAAACAGCATTTTGTTGAGGCGCGACTTGCTCCGCTTCTTCTCCCTGTAGAGAAGAATCCATATCGCGATGCAGTAGAGGACAGTGAAGGCCCCGAAGATCATAGACTCGAGGAAAAGCGCAATGAGCTGCGCGCGCACACATAGCACAAGCGACGGGTGCAGTGGACAGGTGGTACGTAGCAGCGAGGTGGGCGGGGGCGGAGACGGAGGACAAGTGTCAGCGTCTGGTCGCTACGCCGCCCCGCTTGCCAAGCGGCGCGCAGGCGGGGCGGAGACAGGCAACTTGGCGGGACGCACCTCAGCTCGGGCAATGGGGAAAGTCGCTTGATCAGACATCTCTGCAGTGGGACACGAACACTAGTCTTGGGGCTGGCAGGGATGGCGCGGGACGCGAGCGGAGGAGGGGTGCGGGGGGAGCAGGGATTTGCCACACCGACCTACGCGCCCGCCCGTGTTCTTATGGCCCGCCCGAGGCCTGGCATGGCGTCCCGGCCGTGCGCGAAGCACAGCTGGCGAGACGCAGGTCGACGGTGCGACAAATTAGGGTCCGCGGGAAAGGCAAAGTTTAGCGGCGGAGCTGCCCCCGCGCCTGCACTGTCGTCTTCCTCCCCGCCCGGGCAGAGGACGCATCCCAGGGGGCTGTCACGCGCCGTCACACTCCATACGGGGAACGCGGACGCTGCGCAAGACGCTTCGCGCGCCTCCGCCCCGGTGGGCCATGGGAATGGCCGTTCGCGGTCCGGATCGCGACCCGCAGCGGCGCGCTCAGGCGCTCACGTTGAGCGACTTCGAAATGATGCGATGGGTGCCATGGGCCACTCTGCGGGCGCGCCTCACCGGACCGCGCCGGCCTCGTATGCTCAGACCGCCGAGTCGTTCGGTGTGCCGTTCGGAATGATATTGCGAGCGGAACACAGGACGAAGTGTGGAGCAGGCCGAACGCGTTGCAGAGAACGCGAGCGGCGTGGTGCTATCAGCGGGGAGGGTCGGGCGTTTTGTCGACTCGTACTTCCGCCGGCTAATGAAAGAGCGGCATCTTGACATTGGCAGACAGCTGGCTCCTCGCAGAAGTCTGTCGATGCGGAGCATCCACGGTGGACACGGCCCCGGACTCCCCGTCACGAAAGGGCAGACGTGACGGCACGGGACCATGTGGGGAGGTGGGCAACATCGGCGAAGTTTAAAATTGCGCCGGATGGGGGTGTCGTCAGCCCGGGGGCGCCCATGCCCCGCGGGTAAGTTTGCGCGGCTGGCATGCGGTGGGAACTTGGAAGCGCGGGGGTCAGCAACGGGGGCGAACACGCCTTATCAAAATTTACCTGCGGGAGTCGTCGCTGCTTCCTTTCTCTCTGATACTATCATCGCCCCCGGCGCCATGCAATACACCCGTCTGTGCGCCATCTCCGCCGTCGCAGCACGAAGGACGATTTCGCGTCGGATTAAACGTGATGGTCGAGGTCATGCCGAGGATGAAACTTGTGGGCGGCCGGGGAGGAAGAACGACGCCACACGAGCCATCTGCGCGCATTCGCACCCGTGCTTCTCTCTGGTGTTCGAACCTTCTCCATATGTTGTATTGCCCGCCCATGTCGGACATATCATATAACGTAGCGTCTGTGAAAGTCCGACGGTCAGACGATCACCGCAGAAGACGACCATGATCGCCCAGTGTGGAGCTTAGAGCGGAGAGCGCTCACGATGAGCTCCGACCTGTCCGATTGGGCTGAGCCAGAGGGAGCGGCGGATTGGCACACTGCATGCGCGGAGCGGTCGCTCATAGAGGGGCGATCCGGAATGCCAGGGAGCGTCTTCGGTGTTGCGTAGAGTGAGGCAATGTGACGGGAGTGAATGAGCATCACAAAGTGTGCGGCACGCGAGGCGGCTCTGGTGTTCTCACCAGAAAGGAAGACGGGGTGAACCACTCGGCTGCTCCCCGGGGGCCGAACGTTCAGTACATAAGTGGTGTGCCTGGATCGTTCTAAGAAAACTGCGAACTTGTTGTGATGTCGAGTTTGGACAGAACTCACTGTCCTACCCGAGTCCCCCGCGTCCGCTAAAGCGGTGCGGGAAAGATCGCGGCTGTAGCAGTGCTGGTCGCGCTCAGGTATTGACTATGGAGCCCAGACCAAGCTGGTCATGACCTATGTTTCCACAGTGGTTGGTACGGGCGGTTGTTTTGCTCATTGATGTTCCAGTGTGCGATGTGGAATTTCTGGTCAACGATTTCCTCCTCTCTAGTGTTACGTAGCGAACGTATCAAAAGGCTTCTGAACAATAAGAAGCTGATAAAAAGGAAGTTAGCGTAAAGCGCAAAAAATAAGGTTACTGCTCACGAGCGGCAAGGAGTCGAGTACGGGGTATCGCGGCAGAGATGAACTTCGAAGGCCGCCAATACTGATCGGAACATTCTCTAAAGTCCGACAGCAAATAAACTCCTCCCAGCACCAGGCCAACCTGCGGGGACGTGTGACGCAATGAGTACCACGGTTTCTAGATAAGGACTGTGAGGATCACCGCCTGCTTAATAGCATCCGTCGCGATGGGCAGCTGGCCGATCAGTCAGAACCCTGGGCCTGTGCGGGGCGCTCCATGTACATGGCGGCGGGCACACAGTACATTCCTGTCCGATGGCTGTGAGCCGCTGCATGTCTCGGCGTCACTTGGTGGAAGAGAGCTCACGCTACATGTACAGGCGGCATACCGCAGGTCGTTGAGACGTTGAGGTCGAGGACCGCCTCTGGTCCTACCCAACAAGGGTTCCCTTGAGGACGAGCTCCCATGAGAGAGTCGAAGTAGGTTATCAGGGCAATACGGCCCGAGATAACTACGGAGAGTGAACTTTGGCTGACTCGAACGACAGTGAAGGAGCGGGCCTGTCTACCGTCGGGTCAATTGGCTCGACCGATGGTCGCGCGCTGCGGTCAAAAGGCCATGAGTGTCGGGGCACAGTAGATAAAAAGTAACCTTACTTACCTTCTTCCGCTGCCTACGGGTCATCGTTGAAATAGCTCCCGACTTTCAAGTGACCGGTGCCATGGGCTCGTTGGAGACCTGACCAGCATGCTCGGGTTCTCCAACAGTATCAGCAACGAGATTGTTCCGCGTGCTCATATATGCGTGCGCTTGATGAAGCATGCTCCGAAGATAGTCTTCTAAGGTTCTTTCCGGTTCACCAGATTGACCACATACAGTTGAGTAAGAGAAGGACAAAAATTCGGGAGGTCGACGCAGCCTCCGTTTCGAACCGAGGTAGTGGTCACGTGAAGTTAGAGCGCCTAAAGGCAAATTGGTCCAAACTTACTTACAATCAGGAGCGGCAGCTGAGGGGACAGGACCAGCGGTGCTTACGAGCTCTCTTAATTGTCTAACGTAAATAAATTACTGTGGGTGTTTACAAAGGTCACAAATATACAAACACCCGCGGCGCTTTCGGCTTTATTACGCTCTGCAGACGCCACCGACTCGGTCGGACATCGGGTCGAGTCCTGCCGCCCATGGATTTGGGGCTCCTCTGTTGACCCTACGGGTGTTATCATAATCACGGGTGCGTTAAGAATATAGGTGGTTATGTTGGAGGACACAGCGCTGATCAAGGCTTGAAGGAGACCCAGCCCTTCTGGTCGTGTGCCCCCGCTTCCGATGTACTCGAAACATGTCTTAACGGCCGCTTTGGATATTAGAGCGTTGCAAGATGTGCGGCCTGCGTGAGTTCTACGATAAAGGCGTCGGCCGAGATGCTGGTGATAGCAACGTGGGTCGTCCCCGCGGGCGCTGTGCACTAGTCAGTCGGATGGTTGCATAGACATCTTGACGGAGACTTACGTTATTCCAGCTGTAGCGTCATGGCTTTAAGGGTCGATTGTGGCACGTTACATATTGTGATAGCACGGTAGAACTAGTGGGTTCTTCCTTCGAGGTCTGGGACGGTCGGAAACAGCCTTATGACCTTTGCAAGTTGAAACGTGGGCTGGGTATTGAGCCCAGGGATGCGTCTCCTTCCTGTGGGATGAATTTGTCAGCCTGCAGATGAGATGAAGGGGAAGTTTATGGACAACTGAAGCTCATAGTGCAGCCGCCGAGCGTCTCAACGGTTACGTCGCCGCTCACTGACGCGGAAACCTTGGCATGAGCTCTCACCGCCGGTCCACGCTCACCTCAGTGACCTCACCGATCGTTATCCTCACCCCCATCGCTCATCGATCACCGCCGCGGGATGAGAATTCCGCACTCGCTCACTGGCCGACGCGTCCACCGTTTGTGGGGGACGATGCAAGCCAACCGTCACGCTGAAGCTGAAGCGGGGGAGAGAAATGATACATTGAATATTACTTCACGTACGACAACAAGACAACTGGGCGAGAAAGCGAGCATGACGATATACAGATGGAGGACCGAGACGCTGATCGGACTGGTTCCGGCCTCACGCGAAGCCCCCAACCTCTGTGGGCAGAACAAACGGTGGTCAGCACGGCACAACGACGAAGCCGATGGGGAGCACACGCACGTTCTACCATGACATCGATTGTATCTGTGGCAGAACCGCAGCAGTCAGCACACCGAGCGAGCGGCTCGGTCAAAGGGGGTGGACGCACCGTTATCCTCCATGTCGAGTGACGATGGTGTATCGTCATCGCCTATCCTGGAGCCGTCGTACAAGAACCTGCAACGCCCCGAGACGCGCCATCGTGAGCCTCTCGCTTGCAGCCGGGTCATCGCAGAGAGACGCCGGGTGGTCAGCGCCGCCGCACCGCCCGATCTTCTCGAACAATCGCCCACCGTGCTCGAGGCGACGCGCAGATCGGGCTGGGCGGCGGCAGCGGCAGCGGCGTGCGGCGGGGAGGAGGAGACGGGGGTGCTCACCGGATGCTGTTCACGTCTTTTCCGACCTTGCTCGCGTACGCCGCCTGAAGCTTGCTCAGCTTCGTATTTCTCTTGATCTTGAAGAAGACCTCCTCGCCGTTCTGCGTCAAGACCTGTGCGATGCACGCGACGCGTTAGCCGTTGCCCCCTTCTCGCTCCCCTCGCACGAGCCCCAGGCCCGGCGTGCGTCGGCGCCGCGGTTATGGCGGCTCGACAAAGCCACCGGCACCCGTCGAGGCGCAAAGTATGTAATTTTGAAGTCCAAGTCGCCTACGTACCTTGATATTGATGGGCGCGTTGGCGTCCTCGAGCTTGGGCTCAGCATCCTGGGACGGTCCGGGCTCCTGTTCAGACATGGCGGGTGCTTGTTCTGCGCGTCGGGAGGAGGTAGGCGAGGCGGGGGTGTGGGTGGTTCGCGGGGAAAGACAAGGAGAGCCTCGCGCCCGCGTCGCCTGCCTGCTCCTCCAGCGCCTCTGCCATCTATTACGTAAGGGGCGCTCGCTCCAGCGTCCGGGCCCACGTCCCCCCCATCCAATTGGCGAGACAATCCGAGGGGCGTGCCCCTGAAGCAGCACGCGGCGTGCCTTGGATGGGAGCAAGGAAAAGGAATAACGATATATGTTCGACGTAGATTACACCATGCGGTATGCTATAGATGATGCCAGTTGACGAGTCTAAGATGATGAGCCACCACTGGGTACAGTAATGAAAATCAAAACGCGACACCGAAGAAAGATGAAAAAGATAGAGAGGAGCGGAGGTCCAATGCGTAGACAGACGTGTCTCACGACCGCTCGTGCTTCCGCGAAAACTTGGCGAGCATCCGCCGAGCAGCGCTGTACTCCGCGTCTTCGTCGCTCGAGTCCTCCCACACGTCCCGCGCCCCGCTCTCCTCTATCCGCGTTCCCCACCCGCCGCCGCCGCCACCGGCGGCGCCATTCTGCTGCGGTGAGTGAGCAGCGGCATGTGCGCCGGCGCGGGGATTCGCGTGCCCGTTGCCGGCGCCGCTCTTGTGGCCCCGCGCGGCTGACCAGGGCGCGTGACCGTCGTCCTCGTCCGTATCGTCGATTGCGGGTGGCGTCGCTGAGAAGGTAGGCGGAAGCGACATGCGCACGCTCTTTCGCCTCCTGGGGGGTTGTTGCTGCTGTGTCTGGTCCGTGCCATGATCCACTGACTCTGTTCCTGGACCGGTGTGCACAGTCGACTCGGTCGATTGGGACACCTCACTTCCGTCAATAGGTTGCGTGGGGACATCCGTCTGCAGTGGAGGCAAAGGAGGCATGGGTTTAGGTGACGCGCGCGGGGAAGAGGTCGCAGGTGGCATGTCAGGCGAGGAGGACGCTGGAGGCGTGTCTGGCGCGTCATCGAACATCTCGTGACCAGTCTCGTACGACGAGATCGACGAAATATCGCTCTCGCGCCGCTTCATCGGCGGCGGCTCTGCCGTGAGCTGTTGCGTGATAATCGGGGCGATCCGGACGGTCGTCGCGGCTGACGAGAGGGGCGGCGCAGGTAGAGGGGCGGGAGCGGGAGCGGGCGAGGGCGTGCGGCTGGGGTTGCGCAGCGCGGAGCGCAGAGGCGTCTTCACCGGGTTTGGGAGGGGCTTAGAGCTGCTCGCGCCGGGCCTCGAGGAGAGCGGCAGGGAAGGTGCAGAGACGGAGCCGGAGAGAAGCAGCGAGTTCCTGTAGTTATTCTCCTCGCCTTGCTGCCCGTGCCTTGAACGCTCGCGAAGGGCGGGATCGCTGTCGTCTTGTGTCCGCGTAATGACGGGTACCTCGCCCCAACTATCGCGGATATTGACGCTCACTGGGGGCGGGGCCTTGGGTACGACGAGCATCCGATTCGGGTCCTGCATCATGGCAGCTTGCCTGTTCAGCTTCGAGATGCCCTCAACGATGCTCATCAGGCTCGGCTCGCCGTTGGTGAGGGTCAATCGTGTATTCGGGGCGGAAGAGGAAGAGGAAACGGAGACCGAGGCAGTCCGCTTGTGGCCTGACGTAGCTTTCGGTGGTGGTGTGGGGTCAAGAGACACGACGCGCTTGCGCGGTAAGGAGTTCTGTCGCCCGAGGGCCGCCTGGGTGGCGGCAGCAGTGGACATCCGCGGCGGCGCACTGGCCGCGCTAACGGCCGACTGCTTCGACACCGACGAGTTGCGCGACAACGACGAGCCCTCCTCCGCGAGCACCGCCGCCACCGCCGGGGGCTTCTTCAGCCGACCAGACGTCTCCGCGACACGCACCGAGCCCCCCGCAGACGACTTGGACGCGCTGCGTTTCCGCCCGCTCTTCGCCCGCGCCTTGCTGATCGACTCCGTGACCGTGTCGCTCGCGTACCCCTTCTCGGTGTCGAGCGCCATGCGCGCGGCGGGCGGCGTCTGCACCGAGCCCCGCTTTGCCGCCCGCTTCCTGAGCCGCGCCATCTCGTCCTCTGCGGCGCCGGGGCGCGACTTTGTCGGCGAGTTTAAGAGGATGGGCTGGGGGACGTCGGTGCCACGCGTGAACAGGTGGGATGGCGGCGGCCCGTCGTCGTCTGAGCTGTCATCGCGGCGCGAGGAGGCGAGATTACGGTCTATACGCGTCTGCCAACGCTTTGACGGGGACCCGTTCGGGGAGCTTTCGGAATCCTTCCGCGAGCTGCCGACGTGGAAGAGCGCAGCCAAGCCACCGAGCACACCACGTCTCTTCGTTGGTGATTCCCGAGACTCTCGTAGAGAATATGAGGAAGGATTGGAAGGGAAGCCGGGGGGGTTTTTGGGCGTGCGGACGGAGAAAGAAATGTGGCGAGATGGAGGGGCGGAGGCGGAGGCAGGGATAGACCTCGGTTGTGTTCTGCCCTTGTTGAAACGGGGATTCTCGTGGACTTCGAGGTTCGCCTCCTCTTCCTCAACGCTGCTACCCCCAGTCTCTTCAGCGATCGTGTCCGGATGTGTAATGCCGTTTGGAACAGCGTGTTCTGAGATAGAATGTGCGGGGGGTATGTGGATGGTGTACGGTTTAGGGGTTGTAGGGATAGCTGTTGGGGACGATATGCGCCATGTTGGGTCGGCGAGGGTGCCGGGGGGTGACATGTGTCCGATTTGGGAGGCGGACTGGGAAGGTGCTATGGAGGAAATATCAGACACGTTCTCGAACGGGGGTAGGGGTTTGTGGAGGTATGGGTGCATCGAAGGGCTCCCTGCAACACGGCATTAGCGACTTTACGGATGAGTTAGGGCCAACGTAGCAGAAGGTCAGCGGTCAAGCAAGGAGTCGCTCCGATGCAACCATAGGTCGAAAGAATACGAAGTAAGAGCCAAGTGAAGTGAGAAACGCACCGTGACCGTTCGCCATCGGGGCGTCCAGGGTCTCCAGCGCCCGCATGCCCTCCTTGCCCATCTCGCCCCACTTCCACCCGCACTCGACCATAGCCTTGCATCGTGCTTGAAGGCCGGCTCGGATCGTGAACGTTCGGAAGGCGTTGAGCTCCAGCTCCTTCGCGGCGAGGTGCGCTTCGCATGCCTGCAGTTCGGCTTGCGCAGCAGATAGTTTGTGCCCTACTTGGACCTCTGGTTTCGACACGCTAAGGGATGAGCCTGACGCAGAGCCTCCGCCGAGAATGGAATCCCGTGTCGGCTTCTGCTGCTTGGACGCTTTGATGAGTCGGGTAACCCTGCACATAGAACTCTGTCAGCCACCTTGCCCCTCGCGGCAGCATCCCGAAACCCCTCCACCCTATTGCGCACGGGAGACATGGTCGTCACTGCACCAGAATTGCAATACAGCGTAGAAATTTCGCCAATTCATGACCATCCAGGGCGTCCGGATAGTCATCATATGCCCTGTGGACTCTTCAGGCACCCAGAAACCCTAGACAGCGCTCATCCAAAGGCCACAGTGCAGCTGACTTGCGAGGATCCGCGCCAACAGCATAAGAAGAGACCCCCAGATTGTCCCAAGCCACACACCGAGGGCGGCAGCGTAGAGCAGCAAAGCCACAGAACGACAAAACACTCACAAAATCTCGCGGTCGCGCACGATGTTCCCCACGTCGTCCTCCATCGCCTTCAGCGCGAGCAGCTGCTCCTGCCACCGCTCCACGGCCGCCGCGTACCCGCGCAGCGCGTCGTCCGCGCCCGCGAGCGCGCCCGCGACGGCGACGATCACCTGCGACGCCGGCGGCGCCGACGCGGCAGCGTACGCGGAGAACGAGGCGAGCGACGCCCGCGAGTGCTCGAGCAGCACGGCGAGGTGCTTCCCGTAGTCCTTCTCGTGGGCGAGCAGGTTCGCGAGCAGGCGCGAGTCCGCCGGCCGGTGAACCATGCGGGCGCAACGGGACGCTGTCCGCGCGGGTTAGGGTGTTGGCTAGTGGTGTGGTGTTTGGGCGGAGGCGGGGACGGGATTTTGAACGGTGTCGGCGGGGGAGCGCCTGGTGGAGCGCTATGTCGTCAGTGCCGCTCGGGTACACCGCCTCTAGGGGGATAAACAGTTGGCGAGTCGGCGAGCTCGGTGTAAAGAACGGCGGGGGCGAGGGTGAGGTCGGCGGTGAGGAGGTGTGTCGCAGTAGAGTCGTGGTTGATGAAAAGGAGGCTCACTCGACGCTGCCCGCCGGCGCCGCTGCGCACGCAAGGCGGAACGCCCATATTCGGCAACAGGTGATTTCGCAGTTCCGCTTGCGTTGCCGCTGCTTTGGAAAGTTCACCGAATAAGGTCACGCAATAAGCAGACTCATAGAAGGTAGACGAAGGTCGAACACAGATTTTATTATTATATGATTTTATGGAGCGGCAGCGCCAGCAGAGAAAAGCCGGACGCTGCACTGCACAACAGGCAGATGGTATGGGGGTGTCGCGTAACGTATCGTAGGTGCGTGAAGGTCGGTGAGATGGGCGATGGGTAGGGGGGAAGTGATTTACAGGGGTGGCGAGAAGGTTACAAGTAAGGGGGAGTTCGGAGCCGACGGGATAGGAAGAGGAGACGGGGGGGAGGTAGGAGGATGCGTGGACGAGGTACTATATAACAGATGGAAACACTGCTTCTACGGGCGGGCGGTATGCAAAAAAATAGGTGTAAGTATAAACAAGTGAACAGAGCCAGCAGCAACAGCAGCAGGGAGGCGGGTGCGAGTACTGAGCGGAGCAGCGACGACCGGCGACCGCGAGGTCACACACTTAAACCACGAAGTGTCTGGTTCCAGCCGTAAGGTCCCGTGCAGCGGCGCAATAAAACAAACCGCGCACGCTGCGAGTTCAATTTCGAATGCAACGTCGGGCGCCGGATCGAGCATCGACGGCGAGAAGCAAGGGCGAGCGAGCGAACGGGCTGCGCACCGAAGGCGAAGGCGAGGGCGAGAGCAAAGGCGAAGACGAAGACGAAGGCGAAGCGGCGACAAGCCTCCACGCAACAGCGCGGCGCGGCCCAACGCAAACCCCTCACATGGGGTGCATGTCCGCGCCGTGCGTCGCATAGTGGTCCACCGTGCCCCACGTCCGCTGCGTCTGCCCCGAGCTGCTCGTCGTGTCCTCGCGCGACGTCGGCGCCGTGATGAACGACTGCGGCGCCGTGCTCACGTCCGGCATGCTCTCCAGCCCGTGCGCGAGGCCGCCCACGCCGGGCACGCCCAGCAGCTGCAGCCCCGCACCCGCCTCGCGCCCCGCGATCGGCACGCCCCCGCGCTCCGTCACCGCGCTGATCTCCGACGGCGCCTCGCGCGAGATCGTCGACCGCGCAGAGTGCAGCTCCTGCTCCGAGCTCGTCGCGCCCTCCTCCACGCCCGGCAGCATCTCCTCTTCCACTCCTTCCGTCTCCACCGCAAGCTCGGGCGCCGCGGCGCGCACGCGTGTCGCGTCCTCGGGGCCGTCCGACATGTCGTCCACGCCCTCCTCCGCGCGCCACTGCTCGCGCAGCGGGTGCCCAAACGTGTGGTTCTCGGGGGAGCTCAGCACCGCCTCGGACGACGTCGACGCGTACGGCGAGTCGCCCAGGCGCCGCGGCGCGTGCTGCAGCGAGTTCGCGCGCGAGCGCACGAGCTCGATCGACGAGCGCGACGCCGCCCCGAGCGAGTGGATCAGCGACTGCGCGCGCGAGCGCGCCGCGTCCGACAGCGACGCCGTCGAGTTCGTCCGCGACCGCGAGTGCGAGTGCGAGCGGGAGCCGCCGGAATGCGACTGGGACGCGGCGGAGCCGGAGCGCGAGCCGTTCGAGCGGCGGTGCAGCGAGAGCGCGCTCGCGCGGTGCCGGAGGTTCGCGAGCGACGTGCGCGGGCTCGGCGCGGCGCTGAGCAGCCCGACGCTGTCCTGGCGCTCCGCCTCCTCGATCGAGCCCTCCGCCTCGGGCACGTCCATGAGCGACTCGTCGTGCTCGTACTCCCGCTCGTCGTCGTCGTCGTCGTCTTCGCCGGACTCGAAGGAGCCGATCGGGATCGGGCCGAAGGTCGCAGACGGGTCAGTGACCATGCTCTCCGTGCGCGTGCGCGCGCGCGGGCGGCCGCCGGGGAACACGACGGGCGAGGGCGAGCCGGGGGACGCGGGGACAGTGCCCGCGCGGGCGCGGCGGTGCGTCTGCTGGGCCTGGGGGTGGCGTGGGGGCATGGGGATGACGGAGCCGCTGAAGCTCGAGTGGAGCGGGCTGACGTTCGAGCTCGTGTTCGAGCGCGGCGAGTGCGAGTCGGACGACTCCATGTTGCCCGTCGACTGCGTCGAGCGCGAGTGGCGCGTCGAGCGCGACTGCGTCGAGCGCGACTGCACCGAGTGCGGCGTCGAGTGCGTCTGCGGGCTCATGTGCGACGCGGACGACATGCTCCCCCGCGGCCGCCGGAACTGGAACGGGTAGCGCGACGCGACGGGCCGGCCGAGGCTCGACATCGACCCGGACGTGCGCCGCTCCGACGACGGGACCTCGCTCTCGCCCTCTTCTTCTTCCTCTTCTTCCAGCTCCTCCTCCTCCTCGCCCTCCTCCCCCTCGGCATACGCCTCCTCCCCCTCCCGGTGCGCCCCCTCCGCCTCCGCCTCGACCTCCTTCTCGTCGATCGCCGGCGACGGCGGGAACGGCACGACGTCCTCGGACGAGATCTGCGCGCCGTAGCCCGTGAACGGATACGGCAGCTTCATCAGCGGGCCCGACGGGTCCGCCGCGGGCTGCTTCTCCCGCGGCGACTGCGCGGCCGGCGGCGGCGGCGGGACCAGCGTGGACATTTGCGACGCCTCCGCCGGCGGCGCGGCGCGCAGCTCGGGCGTGTGCCGCGGGCTCTCGAACAGCTCGTCGGACAGGATAGGGCGGCGCGCGGGCGCGGGCGACGACGGCAGCCCCACAGCGGCAAAGATGCGCTCGAGGCCCTCGTACGCGACCGCCGGCGGCTCCAGCTGCGACGACTCGCGCTGCTTCCCAGCGGCGGCGGCGCCACCCTCCTTGCCCGGCCCGGGCGACGCAGCAGAGGCGGTAGGGGGCTTGTTCGTGAGGCAAAAGTCGTGCGCGTCCTTGACGCGCAGGATCGTGCACTCCTTCCACGACCACGGGAGCGTGTCAAAGTCGGACGCGTTGTCGCGCAGCGCCGCGGCCGCCTTCTCCGCGTCCTCCTCCTCCCAGCGGTAGCGCGGCCCGCACAGGCCCGCGCAGCCCTGCCCGCTCAGGATCCAGAGGCCGACCCTGCAGCGCAGAAGGAACGGCGTCAGCAGCGAGCCGGGAGTGTGTAAAAAGGGGAGAAGGAGACGCGACGTACCAGCTGAACAAAAGGACGAGGATGCGCCACGCCGTCCAGGCGGCGTTGGCGACGAGCACGCCGCGCGCGTAGTCGGTGAGCGTGCCGTCCGCGGCGCGGAAGAACGTGCCGTCGCGGCGGGCGACGCCCGCGTCGCCGAGGGCCACCGCCCCGGGGTCCGGCGAGGAGAACGAGAACAGGAGCGCGAGGCAGAGCCCCGCGCGCGGGAGGAGCAGCGCGACCGTCGGCAGGTTCTGCCCGTAAAAGTAGAACGTCTCCGCGAGCCCGTCGAGCGCGCTCCCGTGCTCGCCGCGGAACGCGGAGAAGCGGACGTGGTACATGAAGCAGAAGTTCACGTACGACGACATCGCCGCGAAGTTGAAGGCCGGAGATGAAAAGTAGATCGGGAGTATCAGGGGGCGCTCTAGAATCGCGGGGCCGTCAGTGGCCGTTTACGAGAACGCTGATGGCGAAGCGCAGAACAGAGAACAGGGAGGGAAGGCACTCACTGACGCGCCACCGGCGAACGAAAGAGTACACCAGTTCGTAGACTGCGCAGACTACAAAGATCCAGGCGACCCAGCAGGCGATGTACGCCGCGGCGCCTAAAGCCCAGTTGCGGCCGGAGCCGGGGACGCCGGGGGCCTCAGGGTTCGGGAACCGCGCAACTCTGACGCAGGAACGGGCTCAATAGCGGTTAAAATGAGCGGAGCTAGGGGGCGGGACTCACGAGAGCAAAATGAATACAGCGTTGAAGTCGAAGAAGGTTTGCAAGGGGACGTGGGCGAAGACGAAGAGGGGGAAGAGGTAGTACCAGAGCTGCATCTTCCACGACGGGCTCCGGAGGAGCTCGAGGTGCAGCGAGGGCGTCTTGAACCGCGGGCGGGGCAGCTGGCCTTCGGCGCCCGCGCCCGACGACGAGAACAGCGTCGGCGTCAGCGCGGCGCTCGTCGCGCGCGACCACGCCCGCGCGTGGCCGCCGGCGCCCGAGAACGCGCGCGACTGGTCCGTGGGCTCCCGCCGCGCGTCCTTCTCCGCCTGGCTCTGGAGAGAGACGATGCGCACCGATCGGGGCGTGGGCTTCCGGCCGACGGAGATGGGCTCGGGCTCGTGGCTGGGGCCTGCCTCGCTGTACATCCCCACAACCGAGGATTGGATGGTGGAATGGGGGGCGGGGCCGGGGGGACGCCTGGGGAGCCACGACGGATAGCCTTCCGAGGAGGAAGAGAGGCCGCGAGGGGATTGGGGGGAGGACGACTGGCCTTCGGATGCGGGAGATGGTCCGTGCGCGAGGTTCGCCGACGGGTCCGTGTTACCCGATGAGCTGCGCCTCGAGGCAGACTTTGGCGAGGGTGATTCGGGCGTGGATGAATCGTACTGTTGTCGTGACATAGCCGTGGGCCAAGGGGAGAACCATGCAAGGTCAGCAGATTAGCCAGACGTCGTGGAGGGGTCCAAGGAGATTAGATGCGGTTTCGCGAGGAGGAGGAGGGGGGCGGGGGCAGCGTGGCGGAACAGCACGGCGAGCTGGACACAGGCTCCTTGGTGCTACTGCTGCTCGTCGAAGGCCGTGAACGCGAGGGCCTCGTGTTATGACGGCGGGGCAGCCTCGTGTTGAGCGAGCAGGGAAAGAGGACGCGCGAGGGAATTCGAACGGCGGGCGCGCGTCTTCAGGCGCCCCAAGCATCAAACACTTACCGGATGCGGCAGGTGAGCGTTAGCCGGCCGGGATTTGCTTCCGCGTGCCTGGCAGCCGGCACTAGTCCTCGTTCTCTTCCGTTCCGTCGCGCTGGCAGTCTTCCTCGGGTTTGTGTTGGGGTATAGGGGTTTCAGGGCGTCGAGCAGGATGAAACGAGCGTAAGAGTTGATGCCGCCAGGACGGGCACAAGGAGCGAGGTGTCAGGCCCTCTGAGGGGCTGTCAAGGTGGTGGTATAAAGTCAAGGTGAGCAGCTCGCGCTCCGCGGAATTTTCGTTGCCATGTGAATCGTGTACGTACTCACTCTCTATTTCGCACAGCAGGTCCTTCCAGTGTCCATTTTGGGGAGCCCCTTTGGCCGCTGGTTGGCTGCTGGTGATGGTCGACAGACGGCGTACGTATGTCTCCGGAGTCTTATTTCTACGTCGCCAGTAACGACGGGCGCGTTGGGACGAGCGAGAACAAGATGTTTGCACCCGCGCGGCGGATCAACACAGCCTTGAAGGCGACGGTGGTGCTCGAGAGTCGAGAACTGGTCGAGTTGTGCGACCGACGCGCACGGAGGTTCGTGGAATCGTTCCTGGACCCTGCCCGGAGGCACTGTATCGACGTGAGCAGCGCTCTATCTCGCCTATTACCCGTCGACTAACCGTTGGACGACAGCACTGCGTTGACACGGTTCCGTATCGACTTCATAAACCGGCATGTGCATAATGCTTTGTCTGCCAGACGATTCGTGTTGATTATTCTTCCCCACATCAGGCTCCAGATAGCGTTTGCCTCTGCAACACTGACGTCACCGTCTCGGTCCCGAACAACGAAACCCACTTACTTTGAACAGACGTGCATACTCACCCTTAAAGTCAACGACCTCGTCAGTCAATCCGCCTCCCAAACAAGTCCTGTTTCTTCCTCATCCCACTGTCCTTGTCCCTCCGCGATCGCTAACAGCATCTCCGCCAGTGGACTCCGATAGCAGGGTCTTGATATAAAGGCGCGTCTTGCAGATTGGCCTCTGGAGGGAGTACACACAGAGCAGACAGGCCAGGAAGGGGGAGGGGAAGGAGATGATGGTTCAAGTCAAGGAGGCAGCCAGGAGATACACCGACGCGCCTCGGAGCTCGGACGATCGCGATACGACGATCCTGCGACCGCTGTCAAGACTCAAGACACGGAAGTCCCGGATGACATCATCCCCGACCGTGCGGCGCGCCACAACAATGCTGGACGCCCTTCCGAGCCTGAGCACGCTTCGAACGCCCTCGGGAGCTTTATACTGTTGAGCTGGTATCTCGACAGGTAGACGCAGTGGAACGACGCGGCTTTAACGCGCTCATTTGGCCATGGATGCCTTTGGGTAGGGCGGTGCGGGCGGGCACTGCATGCTCATACAGCTAATACACCCGCGCCGGGCCGGGAGAGGTATGGGGAACGCGCTTCGTCATAGGTAGTCGAAACAATGAAACAACAGTACAATCCCGAACACGCCCACGCCCAACACGGAAAGCTTCGTGCCCGCCGCCGTCTCTATCGAGTGCGCGCTGTCCGCGCCGTCCTCGCTCGCGACCCGCCGTACAAAACGGCGTCGCGTCCGCGGCCTTGTTAACCTATCGTATTGAGGCTCGAGTACCCCCTCACCCTCATCCTCATTCTCATGATTGCTTTCGTCTTCATCGTCATCGTCATCCTCGTCGTCGTAGTCGTAGTCGTACAAAACATCACCCTCATCTCGCGCGCCACCGCGAGGCGGGCCGCGCGCCGCGGCGGGGTCGAGCGGATAAACATAACCCCCGCCATCACGCTCTTGGCGGCCGACCTGAACCTGTTCGATCGACGGCGCGGCGCGTCAGCTTCCCGCGTCCGCGATCGCGTCAGGTCATTTTGCGCACCGTATGTCGCCATTTGGCGGGCTCGGAGGATGGAATGGCATAGGAGGCGGTGGAGGGCGCGGGGAGGGCTGCGAGAGGTGCGGCGGGGAGTGGTAGGAGGAGGTGTGGGGGCCGCGCGGAGAGGGCTTCCTGCTGCTCCGCGCCGTCCTGCGTGAGTGCGAATCTGTGAGCGCGCGCCCTCCGGGTCTGTGAAGAAGGGTGTAAGGACGCACTATATGTACGCTTTCTATTCGCGAATAAGGCACGTTCGCAGGAGCGGCGGCACATACTATAGATCCCATAAAACCCCATGTCAGCAAAATCACAGCACGGAGTTGATACGCCCGCGAAAGCCCCACTCACCGCGCAGAAGGACCAACAGGGGCACCAAGACAAGGCAGTCGAACAGATGCATCTCTACGTCCGCCGGAGGAAGTTGACTTCGACGCCCGACGTCGACACCGCGCTCTATAAGGCGCGACGGCGTGAAGCCCCCGATCGACACTCGGCGGGAGTCGAGGCTGGAGCGACGAGCGCAACGGGGGACGCGCCGCCAGGAACGAGGGTCGTCCGCGCACGGGCTCTCCACGGGCGCGGGTGGGGCGCGCGCTCACAGGACGCAGTGCGCGGGTTGGGGGCGTGGAGGAGAGGCAGGAAGGGGAGAGATAGCAGCACCGCACCCCAAGCAGTATATATGCGCACGCACGCGCGCCGGGCACACACGCAGCGGGCGGGCGGGGGCGTCCTCCGCCCGCCCGCCCGTGCCCCCGTGCGTTCCGATCGCGGGGCCCCCTACACACATACGTCTACGGCAGAAGCTCGTGCGGCCGAGGCCGCGTCCCCGGGCACAGAGGGGGGCACGCGCAGCCCGCGCACGAGCGACGCGGGGGCGCGGAGCAAGGTCGGGCGGCGCACTCGCGCAGGGGGCACCACGTGCGTGGGCTCAGGCTTTGTGGCGTTTGCGGCTCGCACGCGCAGCTCCCTCGGGCCCTCTTTGGCAGCGAACGTGCTCGATCGCGTGTGCTGGGGGTGCTTCTCTGTGCTAAACATTGACTCGCCGTATCGTCGAGGTGAGATGGCTGCCAAGTATAACTCGCGGATGACATAGACGTAGACACGGGCAAGGAGTCGGCAGTCGTCCTCGAAGTGCGCCTCAGCGCACCCCGGGCTCGGAGTCGCGTACGGACCCAGTGCGGCGACGCAGCCCGCCCGCCCGCAAACCAGGTGGGCAGGTGGACAGGCACGCCCGGTCGATCGAGCGCAGAAGCCCTATCTCTCCGGGGGTCACGAGCGCATATGCTTTCGGAGGTGCGCATACGGCTATGATACAATCTCCTCGGGCCGGAGCGCTCGCCCGGGAGAGCGCGAGGCGTTCATGAAGCCCGAAGCACCCTCCATAGCCCAGCCGGGAACCGGCGGCCGTGCATGGGCATGAACGGTGGAGGGGAACCGCGGCGGGCGTCGGGCGCGGCGATAGCCCGGCGCGCATCCCCGGAAGACACAGCGGAGAGTGGCGGGGAGGCGACACGGAAGGCGCTGTTCGCGGCACGTATGGCGCGCGCGATACCGCAACGGTGTCCGGCGCGGGCGTACTGTGCGCCGAGGCACACCACGCTGCCGCATTAGAAGGCCGGAGGGAGGGCAACGCGCGAAGCGGAACCGCGCTGTGTCGTACGTGCGGCGGGAAGGGAACTCGAAGCGCCGGCGGTAGACCGGACGCCGAGGGCGCGAGGGGGCTGCGGCCGGGCGCGGGCATCCCCAGGCCTGCATACGTACGTGCGTACCCCACCCCCACGCGAGAGAGGGAGAGAGGGAGAGCAGGCTACCGTTCGTGGCGCGCGCATATATGGGCACGGGGTATGTTAATTTGGCGTTACACTAGTGGTGGCGATGCCGATGTTTACGCGTACTCGGGATCAAGAAAGGAGGGTGGTATACTAAACGTGTCCCTCGGCGCCCCGTCCCCCTTGAGAGCGCCGACATATTGCTGCACGAAGAGCCGCAAACGAAGAGCCAAGAGCTACGCGCATCTACAACCGAATACGTCGGAAAGACAGACAGTCCTCGTTCTAAATGTCCAAGCGCACCCCCCCCCCCCGATCAGACCATCCACACCATGAGCCCCACGACGCCCGCCAACCCCACGTTCCCCAATAGCCCCACGACGCCGGCGCGCCGCACGCCCGCGCTGAAGAACGTCCCGCTCGGCAGCGTCGGCGCGCCCCCCGCGCTCGCGTCGCCCGTCTGCAGCGCCGCCTGCGAGGACGACGACGACAGGGGCGCGTGGCTCGAGGTTGCGTTCACGGTCGCGTTTGCGCTCGCTGTGCCGTTTACCGCGGTGCCGTTTACTGCGGTCGTGTTCCCGAGCGCGGAGGCGGAAGCGGAGGCGCTGGCGGAGGCGGGGTGCGCGCCGGAGCTGGGGGCCGCGGACGCGGACACTGGCGAAGAAGCGATGGCGGAGGGGCCGGACGCGTGCGCCGCGGGGTGCGTCGCGCTCGCGGACGAGGGCGGCGCGTGCGGGGCGGAGGTCGCGGGGCTCGCCGGCGCGGAGGTCGTGCGCGCGGGGGAGCTGGCGGGCTTGACGCTCGAGGTCTTCTTCACCGTCGAGGTCTTGGGCGCAGAGGAGGTCTTGGGGACGGAGGAGGTCTTGGGGACCGTGGTCTTCGGCACCGAGGTCGTCTTCGGCACGGAAGAGGTCTTGGGGACGGAGGAGGTCTTGGGCGCGGAGGTGGTCTTTGGGACAGAGGTAGTCTTGCGGACGGAGGTCGTCGGGGCCACCGTGACCGTGACCGTAACCGTCAGCTCGTCCTCCACCACGCCGAGGGCCTACGAAGTCCAGGTGAGCGCGCGCGTCCCGCAACACATATGAGGTGGGCAGGCGTACCCGAGACAGCTCCACACCCGCCGGAGCACCAACCGGCGAGGCGACCAGCGAACCCACTGCCGATCGATCAGATACGCAGCACGTTGCGGCGAGCATCAGCGGGGGGTGGGGG
>FTLJ01000556.1:0-31957 GCA_900155495.1 Porogramme epimiltina
TATTATCCCACTTCAGTCGTTTCTGCTGTGTCTACACACCCGTACCTGCTGATGGCCAAGCGTGATCAGCCTCTACGCTATGAATGTCGTTGCCCATGAAAAATTCGAGTGTGCGTCCTCGCTGCTTAATCCATATGTTAGAGAGCATAGTCGTTTAAATCACGAGACGTGCATTGACGAAGACTTCGTGCGCGAACATCCAACGACACGTCTCACCGTCATCCTCTTCCGTCACATAAAGAAGAGGGAAGGGCGTGACGTATCAAGCCAGAAGGCACTCCTCCGTGCCCACTACAAGCCTGTGAGTAAGCCCATAAGCCCATAAGCCCACCAAGCCCAGGGCTTACGCTGCAAGCCCCGGGCTTACGCCCAAGCCCTCTCTAAGACACGTGACACATTCCTGATGAAGGCCCTATCATGTGCTCCGGCTCTCACCGTGGCAAGCACGTCGACGTTCTGATTCTCGGCGCGGGGCCTGCGGGCCTTATGTGCGCCAATGCCCTTGCACAAGCTGGAATCGGCGTACGTATTGTAGACAAAAGGTACGTAGACCGTGTTGGAGAGGTGTAACGTACCGCTTACGTCCCCTCAAGGCCCGCCGGCGTTGAAGTGGGTCAGGCAGATGGCATTCACCCTCGTTCGATCGAAGTCTTGCAGGTAAACATGGAGCTATGCCTACCACCTCGCCTGTTGATGACTTCTATATATTAGAGTTATGGACTCGGCGAGCGGCTCCTTCAAGAAGGCGCAAGGTTCTATAGGGCGGTACTGACCGTCTTTAACTCTAACTCTGTTTGAACCTCATACAATGGCTCAGGCATTTTACAACCCTGGGCCTGACGGAGGCATCACCGTAAGTTTTTCCTGTTGGCATGTGACACGAACGACGCTCAAAGTGTAGAAGAGGACTCAGCGCACCCCGTCTGTCATGTCACCTACAGCTCGGTACCCGTTCGTAGTGAGTCCGATCTCCCCATTGCGACTGCTACGTCTTACTGACAGTCTGTAAGCTCACGAGGCACCAAGGTGGCATCGAGGCGCTGTTCTTGGACTCCATGAAAGAGAAGGGGTTGTTCGTCGAACGTCCAACCATCCCAACGTCGATTGAATTGTCCCCACTAGAGACGGACCTAACAGATCCGCACTGCTATCCGGTGAAAGTGGGTCCATATATGTGTTTGAATTTTTTGTCGTCGTCTCTGAAGAATGGTCACAGGTGACTCTAAAGCATCTCGAAGACCAAGAAGGGAGCGAAGAATTGGTATATGCTAAGTTCGTGATTGGGTCCGACGGTAAGCAATCTCCTCAGAACGCAACTGTAAACTCACAAAAGAGCTGTGCAGGCGCTCACTCCCGGGTCCGCAAAGAGCTCGGCATCGAGATGGACGGTGATCAGACTGGTGGGTCCATTCCTTACGCCCACCT
Source organism: Porogramme epimiltina (assembly GCA_900155495.1). Lineage (NCBI taxonomy): Eukaryota > Fungi > Basidiomycota > Agaricomycetes > Polyporales > Polyporaceae > Porogramme > Porogramme epimiltina. The sequence goes on from FTLJ01000556.1 coordinate 1,426, forward strand.
CCACGGACTTCTCACCGCTTCACTGTATGCTTTCCAGACTCGATGTGGGGTGTCGTTGACATGCACGCGGAGACGGACTTCCCAGACGGTCGTTGCTGGACGTTCCTACACTCACACCATGGCACGCTCATGAACATCCCCCGCGAAGGCGATCTCGTCCGTTTTTACATTCAGCTTTCCGACGACACGGACTTTCTCGACAAGACAACGGGACGCGTTGATTGCACAAAGGCGACGCCCAAGAAGCTCGTGGAGACCGCTTCAAGGATCTTCCAGCCCTTTCGCGTTGAGCAAGTCGGCGAGATTGAATGGTGGACGATCTATATCAGTGAGTTCCCGTTAGCGATGCCTGCGAGACATGCCGTGAACACATCACCTGTGACAGTCGGTCAACGGGTCGCGCGTACGTTTTCCGTCAAGGACCGTATTTTCATTGCCGGGGATGCCTGTCACACCCATTCTCCGAAAGCAGGTAGGTTACTATCTTCCGATGCCCATGTTCGTCGAGGCTAATGGTGACGCTCAGGCCAGGGCATGAATGCGAGCATGAACGACACACACAACCTCGGTATGTTGTCCTTTCCCATGGAATCAGCCTACTCGCTGACAGACAATCCCAGCATGGAAGCTTGCATACGTGTTGAGGGGTTGGGCAGATATGGCACTCCTGAAGACCGTACGTCCAGCGCTTCCCCTCATTCTACATTGGGCTGACCACCGCTCCAGTACGAAGCAGAGAGGCTCAAGTTCGCAAACGACCTCATCGACTTCGACAGGAAGTGGTCGTCTCTCTTCACCGGCAAACCGCGCACAGAAGAGAACGCAGACGGCGTGTCGCACGAGGAGTTCGTGGGGTGCGCACCTACCAGCTTCACCCCCCGTGCCCCCGCACACTGACACGCCTCCGTTTCCCCAGCGCATTCCAGACCTTCAGTGGCTTCTCGAGCGGCATCGGGATCCGGTACGAGCCCTCCACAATCGTCAACAACGTGCACCAAGCGCGTGCGTCGGGGTTGGTCGTCGGCGAGCGCATGGTCCCGCACGTGTTTGTGCAGGCTGCGGACGTCCGCCCGGTGAACATCCATGATCTGCTCCCCTCGGACGCGCGCTTCAAGATCATCGTGTTCGCGTGGGTGCGAGACATCGCTGCGCCGGCTGAGCTACTCGCGCGCGTGCACGCTCTAGCGGAGGCGATGGACGCGCCTGGGGGATTCCTGCGCCGGTTCGGGCAGGGCGATCACACCAAGGTGTTCGACTTCCTATGCGTGTTGGGCGCAGACAAGGACACTGTCGACTGGACTGGTAAGTCGCCGTCGACCAGCCAGCAACTGGCACAATAAATTGAGGTCCCATCGTTCCCGTAGACGCCCCAAAGCTATTCCGACCCCACTGGACGAGGTGCGTTCTCTCCCGGTTCCGGCCTCGTCTCGCTGACATCATACCTAGGGTCCTCCTCGACGATGTCGACATGCACGGGCAGGGGGGCAGCGGGGGTTTTGATGCGTACGGGATCGACAAGGAAGCCGGTGCGGTCGTCGTGGTGCGGCCTGATGGGTACGTCGGTACCGTCGCGCCATTCGACCGCCTGGACGATCTGGGTGCTTACTTTGCATCATTCATGTTGGAGCACGTTGCGTGAATGCTAGATGGCGGTCTTAGATGATGATGCGTCTCACCCGAGATGACCCAGGATGACGCGTGTCTCAGATTGCGTCTGCTTACGGTGCACACTGCGTAGTTTGCACTGAGCAGCGCAGTCGAAAGTAGATCACCGACGAAGTCAAGCCACAAGACGCAGCGAATTCAGGTGGGCCATCTCGTCTACAACGGGAGGCCATGGCAGCTCATGCGCTCACGTTTGGAGGTCGTGATCTCAGAGAAATGTTGGAGGATCAGGTATCCGCTCTCTTGGGTCGACCAACCTCGGTGCCGGCGGGCCAAGAGGGCGAGTCTATTTTTAGAATGGCAGCGCTATTCTGGCAAGTCTGCCACCACATGGACTCGAACACGCGCCCTGGCCTTTCTGCGCCCACCCATGCGTCTTTGCGGGCCTTCGTCGACGCCGGCAATCCGCATAACCAATGCGTACGTATGCTTCCGCCGCGATAAGTAGACAGAGAACGCGAGTCTAACACCGGTCGTCTACAGGTGCACGCGTGGAGCTGTCGCATGCGAGCTCTCGAATCATCCAGGCGATGCGGCGGGGCGGTCCGCCCGAGAACCATTACGGGCACGAGAGTGGAAGAGCTCCTCGACGGTTGGACAATGCGCACATCACGACATGAATCACGATCGTCGGAGCATCATGAGCCTCGCCACCCCTCACGACAGTCCAGCGCAGTGCCCTACAGAATCCGTGATCTACACAACCCGCTGTGTATTGATCGGGAAGGTACGCCCTCCGCTGGCCTGTAGTATCATGTTTCCAGAAGTGGTATCCCATTAGGGCTAGGAAGCTGATGCAGGGCACAAAGTCTGAATCCATGTGGGCGTGTAATATCGAGGAACACCCGCTCCTCTTTCCAAGTGAGGTATGGGTTCTCAATGACACAGGCGTACACATGGTGACACATGGCGACAGATAGCACTAGGAATCACGCAAACAGACTATAGAAGAGAGAGTCCCGCATGGTGGGCGGGCCTTGGTTATCAGCCTACCGCACCAGCCCCCGCCGGAGCGCCCGGTATCATCACGCGGATCCGCCCGGGTCCACCAAGCATGCGGGGTTTGCGCGCCCTTACCGCGCCACGACGGGCTAAAAATAGACGTACGCGGTGGTGCCCATCTCTGATTCGTGCTACTCACCGCCAGGCGTGATCTCCCCCAGTCCAGCTTGCACCAGATGGATCAGCACCCCGCATGGTACAGTGCGGTCGCATATGAAAAACACATGCGGCTCTGGGGAAGAGCTCGGAGCCGCAGGGGCGGCGACTGTCCCGTGGGTCGTGGCCCGGCAGTATGATACTCCCCGTCGGGTTGCCATCCATGACGCGGTGACGCGTAGTGGGTTCGGGCGCGCCCCTGCCCCCCTTCTCCCGCCCCGACGTGCCCAACCCTGAAGGAGCTATCGCACCCCCAACAGCGCCGACGTGCGTTATCGGACCCTCGACGCCGCCGCCTTCCGTCATGGCGCCGAAGGTTGTGCGGCATCACATGGAGATCACGAACGCGCGTCGATGGAGGCGCTGCCCCAGGGCTTCACTGCATCATCGGGCAGCACTTTGTACGGAGAAGAAGGTCGCATGGTGGATACCGCGATCCAAAGAAGCCAGCTGGTAACGCCATGCGTCCGCACGCGAACCTTCCGCCCACGCGACATCCCACCAATCGCTTTCCCCTTGCCCCATGTGCTCCCCTCTCCTCCCGCCCGTCTCGACCTTGCTGTAGCGCATCACTAGGGCGTATATAAACCCTTCGCAATGTCCCTCAACCCTCACCAGGACATCTCCTGTTCCCCATCAGCCCTCCAGAGCCTCTCGGTTCTCAGCTCGTTCACTCGAAGCTCGCTCTCTCAGCACCGACCATGTTCTGCAAGGCCACCTTGATCACCGTCGCTCTCGCCCTTATGGCGTCCGCGAGCCCGGCTCCGGCTCCCGTCGCTCCCACCAAGAAGGGCATCTCCATCCCCTTCCAGAAGCGCTCCTCGCTCACCAACGCCGACGGCACTTTCAACGCCGACCGTGCTCTCATCGAGACGGTCAAGACGGTCAAGTAAGCACCGCGCGCTCTTCTCCTGCAATCGCTGCTGACGCCCACTCTCCCCTTATAGCAAGCACCGCGCGAACCTGATCAACCTCCAGAAGAACGTCGGTACCCAGGCGTTCAAGGAGGGCGCTGAGATCAAGCCCCTTCGCGTTCTCCCCGACCACCTCGCGAAGCGTCAGAGCGAGTCCCTCACCGACGAGGAGGATGACCTCGAGTGGGCGGGCACGATCTCCATCGGCACCCCCGCTCAGAAGTTCCTCATCGACTTCGACACCGGCTCCTCCGACCTCTGGATCCCGTCCTCTTCGTGCACGAGCTCCACCTGCAAGGCCAAGGACCGCTACACCGCGTCGTCCTCGTCGACGAGCTCCAAGAAGACCGGCACCTTCTCCATCGAGTACGGCGATGGCTCCACCGTCTCCGGCCCCGTTTACACCGACAAGGGTAAGTAACCACTCCCCGCCGCGCCGCTTGAGACACGCTCTGACGGGGCCTTTTAGTCGCCGTTGCGGGTGTCTCCGTCACTGGCCAGTACTTCTCGCCCGTGACCACCCTCTCGAGCAGCTTCAGCAGCGACCCCATCGATGGTATCCTCGGTCTCGCCTACCCCGCCATCTCCAACCTCGGCGAGGTTCGTCTTCATTCTTTCCGCGTCACGATCCAAACACTTACAAGTGGCTCTCTAGAGCCCCTTCTTCAACACTGCCGTTACCAAGGGCGCTGTCGACGAGGGCGTCTTCGGCTTCTACCTCGCCTCCTCCGGCTCCGAGCTCTACCTCGGTGGCACCAACGACGACCTCTACTCGGGCTCGCTCGAGTACCACGACGTCGACACCTCGACTGGCTTCTGGCAGATCACCGGCGCCAAGGCCTACGTCGGCAGCACCGCCGCGGTCTCCGGCTTCGAGACGATCATCGACTCGGGCACCACCATCATGTACGGCCCCCCCAGCGCCGTCAAGACCTTCTACAGCAAGATCTCCGGCTCCGGCGTGTACGACTCGAGCGAGGGCTACTACTACTACCCCTGCAGCACGCCCCCCACCGTCTCCTTCTCGTGGGGCGGCTCGAAGTTCGCGATCTCCTCCGCCAAGTACGTGCTCCTCCGCATCTACACCTGCTGTCCCTTGGCTGACGCGCACGCTCCCTCCACAGCTTCAACCTTGGTGAGACCACCACCGGCTCTGGCAAGTGCGTCGGCGCCCTCGCGGGCCAGGACCTCGGCCTCGGCAGCAACGTCTGGCTCCTCGGCGACTCGTTCATGAAGAACGTCTACTCCGCGTTCTCGTTCGACGACGACGCCGTCGGCTTCGCCCCCCTCGCTTAAGCGAGTCGGGCCTCCGCCGAAAACGTTTTCGGGAACTGTACCTAGGGATGGAGCGGGCGCGAAAAGTTGGCGCGCCGGCGGACTTGTAGCACTAGTCTTGGTAGCTGTACGACCAGTGTACGCGGCGACGCCCTCACTATCCTTCAACAATACCATGCATAACGCATTGCATACCCCTGCCTTTGAGATGTTCGAATGTGGTGTCCTTGGAGTCTGGACCCATAATGGGAAGCCAGAGGACCTCGGATTGCCTTTGCCATCATTTAACGCCCTTAGCCCTTGCATCCGAAGCAACCCTGCTAATGGTCCGCTAAGCATGTTGCTCAGATCCGCCGTCAGATCATTGTCAGAGCTTGCCTGTGACACTGGCACGTGATCATGGTGACGAGCTCGTTCGCCGCAGCAGTGCTAAGTCCTAGTAAGTCACTTCCAACTTGCAAATTCTCGCTGAGTGCTGAACTTCAAAGCTTCAAGATTATCCCTCTAGGCGGCTACAATCAAAACCCGTCAAATGGCGTCTCGTAATAAAACGCGGCCCGCGCCAGTCGTCGGTAGGTAACTTATCATCCCTCGACCCCATTACAATATACTCTTACAGCTACGTATTCCTGAAGTACATCAAGAACGATTAAGGGCGACTAATGAGCACAAATTGCGGCACATATGACCCTTCCGAGGCGCGCATCAAACAGACGAGCCGGAGTTCCTCGGCGTTGATATTTCTTCCTTGATAGGACCACGGAAAATCTTGGCCTTCTTCGCCCCTTTCCGGGCCCGAATTGAGATTCTACGGACAACGGCAGCGATTAGAACCTTAGAAGTAGCAAATGCCATGTGCAAACGAATGTGCTTACGATTGCTCTTGCGAGGTGGGTGGCTATCTTCTTGGCCAACTTTTGCTTGTTGACATTCCCAACACCTATCTGGTGATTATATGGCTTTTCCCAGCCTTGGAACTAGATCTTATGTGAGTGACACGCATTAGGAATCCAATGGACTCTCTCACTTGAATCCCCAGACCGATTTTTGTCCGGTTGTCCAAAAAGCATACGGCAGCCTCCGCGTCGGCAAAATCTCCGCTCCCAGCTTGAGCAAGGGACAAAGGTATACCGAGAGCTCCATCCTTGTCTTTGAACCACAGCACCTCATCTTGAAACTCGTGTTTTCGCTCACGACATGTCCACTGGTTGAACATGATCTGTAAGTGGTTAGGGGGTGAATATTTTCCCCGCTCAGAGATGTGCGAACAAGACTTACTTCAAGTCGGGGCCGCTGATCTTGGACAACTGCTCCGGCGTCACCCCCTAAGGCTCCAGTGAGCTCGCTGTGACGAGAAATGTTTCTCGGGGAGTTATGTTGCAGGGGGGCGAAGTCCTTATGCGGGCCTTGCTTCTGCTGCTCAGTAAAAATAACGAGGAGCTGTTCCTCGTTGAAGAGGGGGATACCCTTGGAGAGAAGTGTAAGTAATCGGCGATGGCTGGCTATGTCGACACACCACTGACCTGGTCACTATCCCCCGTTAATACAGCGTTCTCGGTGGCCATGATCACTACGGATGCTGAAGCTGTGGGTTCATATTACAAGCATATCACAGCTATATACCCTGACGGCTACAAAGAGAGCCCCCCAAGTCTCGAGAGCCCATACAGAACCTCGTAACTGAGCTTTCTGGATAGCCAGCATTCAATGCTCTATCTGTCGGTATTAAACCACCGTACGTACCTGATATCCGACCCCCTTGTTCGATATCGCGTCTACTGCTACCCATCCGGAAAGTGCGACCGTTGAAACGTCACCTGCATTAGTAAAAATCCGTCGCGTTCGAGTTTTCGATATCCCAATCCACCGAGGGCAGCTGTGCGCGGCGTACGGGCGTCGTCGATGCAACGCGAATGCCTCGGTATTAGAAGATGGCAGTGGCACCTCTACGGCGCCGGCGGGATGACACGCGTTCGCCATAAAGGCAATCCTCCAGTTCTATTGACGCAGCACTTTCATCAGGACGTATATACTTCCTGTCATTGTGGGCTTTGGTAAGTGATATAGGGAAAGTCTAGGCGGGACCCTAACCAGACATTAATACAAGGGGACTCAGGCACTGAGTGTCTTCCCATTGACCGGCCTTCGAGGGCTGCCTATGGTTCCGCTGTCCATATTTCCGCCAAAGGGGCTCCACACATCCGCTAACATGTGAATTTCGAAATCCGCATATTTATTCTACTACACTGAAAGAGGACCAGTCTTTAGAGAATCGCAATACACAATTGAAATCTCGATATTTACGTCAAACTAGTCGGTGCCGGGTATGAACATGCAACGTCGGTGACAGGGAGGTATACGTCCCCTTGCTAATAGTCGCAGTGTGGGGGGCGGCCTCTACTTGAAACAGATAGATCGGACGTGTCGGAGCCCCCCAGGATCACTTGCCAGAGCACAAAACAGCATCTCTCGGACCCCTTTGACGTAGGTACAGGTCGCGCTATCCAGACTGACTATCTGGATTTGCCTCTCCATACTTCCCGCCAAGCTGTCCGAGGAATCGAGTCACATACTGAGTCCTGACGCATGCGTACGTAGCGCCTTCCGAACTTGATGCCATGCTTTGGTACCTGACGCCGTAGGCGCCCCCCGATTTCAAAACAACCGAGATAACCCAAGTCTCAATCGATGCAGAATTGCAGGAAATCCTGCTCAATGCTCTGGACCCCAGGGAACTAGTAATATCCACGGGCTAGCCATGTCTTGTCCGAATATGGTGCCGGTGATTCCATCCGGATCGAGGTGTACACGCAGCACGCTTGCGACGCGGCGGCGATGCGTGGTATGGGCACAATGATACATAGTATGAGCCTTTGGTAAGAAACATTCTCTATGGACATCTAAGACAACAATCGAGTACTGTGTACAAACTGGTATAAGCACAGAACTATGTTACGGAATAGGGCCGAATCTTGCTCTAACCGGTCGGTCTATATATCTAAGCGGTGCGTTCTATGTGTTGCCGTCTATGTTCTATATTCTACCGTGCTCAGTTTGACAATTGCGACAACAGAGTACCCACATAGCGACTCATATTTCCAACACCTCACGCCCATCCGATCACGTAGTGCACGTACTCGACCTCCTCGCCCGGACGGGCATCTTCCACCTCGCATACCACAGTCTCTTGACGGATCACGGAAAGCTGCAGATCCGTGCTAGAGGGGGGCGCAAGCGTGCGGTTTTCCGGAGCCCTAGGAAACACTTGAGTGACGGCGTGCGATTCTGATGTATGCGTAGGACGGAGGGGCATGACTAGGTGGAACCGGGGCTGGGCGAGCGCGGTAGGGCCTTCTACGCCTGACGGCCGGCGAAGGAGCGCGCTGACGCAATCCCGTATCCAAAATACGTGTTGAGGCTCGTAAATGACGTCCGCGCCGAAGATGACGTCGAACGTCTGGTCGAAGGGAGGCTCGGCAGTCTCGCCGTTCCATTCACATTTGGGGGAGTATCTTGACCAGTCCAATGCGTCAGCCGAGAGAGAGACGTGAGGAGGCGCACCGCGAGGGAAGTTTGACTGGATGTTGTGGTGCAGGTTTTTAAGCACCGTGGGATGGTAGTCCGACGCTACGATCGTGGTCTTGCGCATGGCCATAGGTTCCGAGGGAAGCTCGGAGATGAGCTTCGCGCACGCTAAGCTGACTAGACCAGTCCCCGCTCCTAGTTCCAGCACCCGCACCTCGCCTGCCTTCTCCGTCGATCCACCCGTCGCGCCCAAGCCGAACCGAGCCGGGTCCTCCACCAGCATCTCTGCGAGGAGACAGGCACTCCCCCACGTCTGTGTCCCAACCGTCGCTGACTCGGAGTCCGCTGCGATGGGCACGTCCGTCAACTGTACGGTGACGTGGGCATTCGGGTCGAGGAGGGGCGCCCGGAAGGAAAATTCGCGAGTGAGGGTGCGCGCAGCAGCGGTCCCTGCGCAGACGGCGATGAGCGAGGCTGCGGAGCGGATGAGGGCGTCGATCTTGTCCTCGACGATCTGTGAAGAGCCATCCGTGCCGTCGGGATCTTCGCTAGCGTCCTGGAGGAGCGTCGCATGGGAGACGAGGGCGGTGAGCCAGCGCACGGCGTGGGCCCGTTCGAATTCATCCGCCCGGAGAAGGGCGAGGGTGTCGAGATCTTCCGAGGTATCCCCCGCTCTCGAAAGTCCTACTTTCTTGCGGTCAACGCGGCGAGACCCACGTACGGGAGGGCTGTAGATGGTCCTTAGGTAGTCGATGAGTGCTGAGAGGGCATCGAGGGAGTATTCGCGAAGGCGACGAGGAGACGGGAGGCGGGTAGTGGGGGGAGGAACGACGGAGTAGGTCATTCCAGCCCTACGAAGCCCCACGGGACGGTTCGTCTGGAAGCTGGTCGGACTCGTTGCGGTGCGAACTTCGAAGCTGGCTGGCCTGGCCCTAAGTGGCCTCGGGATGACGAAGCGCCCGTCATCCAGGACACACGTGCCAGTGCTGGATTCAAGCTCAAGCCACCGGGCGGCACCGCGCACGAACGTCAACGTCAATAGGGGCTAGAGCCTTCGCGCCGAATATATAATATGTAGCTATCGAAACTCAATCGTCCAAACCCCCCAAACCGAACCTTCTGCAGCTGAATCCCGGTATAGCCTCGTCTCGCACTACGTCGTACAGTATGCCCCCGAACACTAGGACGCTCGTCAACAGTGGTGCATCTACTCCTCGCCGAGGGCCCCGGCAGCCGAATGTTGTTACAAAAGGGACTTCCGGTCCCTATAAAAGCGTTCAAGTACAGTGGAATTCTCGGAAAGCTGCATTCGACAATACGGGCAGTGTTGAGGTGAGTTCACAGCTCGCATGACTCTCCTGAAAATCTATCCTTACCATTCCCACCAACCTTGGAGACTCTCATTCAGAAAGCATGTGTTCATTTCCGCCAGCCGACCAACCATGAATATGTCCTTCTTGGTACTGGCGACGATGCAGAGCTCGAGCTATCAGACGACATGGTCAAAAGGATTCCCGACCGTACTATCCTATCTTTGAAGAAGATCTCTGAAGAGGGTCACTACTGCCAAGACGAGAACTTGTCAATGTAGGCTGCAAGCACCGACATGACTCTTGCTGAACTAATCCTGTCACTGTCCGCACGTTTAGGGAGCGGTCATTCGATATTCCAACGACCAACCATATGCTCCCCCCCGCATTGCGTGGGCCCGGTTCATACCACACTACTATGGGTACCTCTGGAACGTTCCGTGGATCCTCGGGAAGCCATAGTTCAATGTTATGGGAGGGTAAAGTTTTCGTGAACAAGTACGTGTTCAAATGAGTGTCTCGGAGATATCACCTCTTAAATTTCCCTTCATGAATGCAGATCCGACGGCAAGATAGTCGACATAGAAGCATCTTCTAATGATACAGTGCAGAATATCAAAGACAGAATGCGAGACAAGGAAGGCATCCCGCAAGATCAACAAAGACTGATATTCGCTGGCCGTCAACTTGAAGATGACATGCAATTATGGGCATATGGAATACGGCAAGGATGGACCATACATCTTGTGCCAACCGTGAGAGGAGGTAAACCTGTGATATACCTGTTTCCTCCCACGCCCCTCCCCAACGTAGACGTGTCCATCAATCTCGTCAACCAATGGTCGTTCACCCACATCTATCCCCTCCTTCACCCAAAGCGTCTACACCACGGCGGACAGTCCATCACCTGGTCCGTTTCCGCTAAACCAGACGGCACCCTGACCGAGACCGCCTCAGGCCTCGATCTCTCCTACCTCTTCTGGGAAGCCGAGTCGACCCTTTCAGCCCAGCCTTCCCCACCGTCCACTCCCTCAGACGATGTCGCCTCCAACCCGCTCTCTCAGGAGTACTTCGACCCCTCCGCTCCGGAGCTCTCTCCCACCTCTCCCACCGCCGTCGTCCTCCCCTTCTCCGACCTCCTCCCCTACCTCGACCGCGCACTAGCCTCCCTCACCCTCCACACCGCAGCGCGCAACGACTTCATCACATACTGGCTCCCGAAGCTCTCCAAGAAGCCGTATGTCGCCCTCCGCTTCCTCCCACAAGCCGCGTATGCGCGTGCAGCAACGCTGGACGTGGTGCCTGCGCCGGACGTGGTGACGCGGGTGTTCATGCTGTTCCGCGGGGTCGCGGAGGAGGGTGTGGAGGAGTGGGATGAAGCCCGCTCGCGCATTGGGGCAGTGGACTGGGTGGACGTTGTAGGGGTACGGCCGGGGGCGCGGGATGAGAGCCTGTTTAAAGTGTTGGAGTGGGGCGCAATGGAGGTTCTGTAAGTCATGCGCTGGAGTTGTGGTATGTATGTTATCACGACGTATGAGTTTTCGTTAGCCCCAGGTTCAGCGGCTCGATGACCTACTACTACCTTATACACAAGAAGACCTTATTTATCAATGACACACGCACCATAGCATGCCGCTGAGAGAAGAAAATGATGGGCGACCCGGAGGCTGGCGTTTAGGACATAGTCGCCTGCGAGTACGAGCGGGTCTAGTCAGGCAGATCGATGGACCACACAAAGACATACAAATCGTAGTTCGATGTACCGGATGTCGCCCTTGGTCTGGATGTCGGACGAGGGGGCGAAGAGCGTGTCTCAGTTTCACATGGAGTTTATGTGGACCAGGCGTCTACCTCGACCTTGGACGATGGATGGGGTGCATGTCGTTTATCGGGTTGGCCTAACATTCAGTTGGGCGCGGTCGTGACCGTATGTCTACTGTACCCCCACGGCAGCGGGTGGACGATGCGGTAGCCCACATCCGCGATCCCAAACCCAACATGTCCTGCCCGCACAACCTGCCACCGAAGCAGACAATCCCGCCCAAGCTCACTTCCACCTTCTTGAGCTTCGGTGTCTCCGGGACTCGAGGGCTTGTTTCCTAACTTAACCCGGTCATGCGCCTAAAGTTCTCACATAGTAGGTGTCAATAACGGAGTCTAAGGCTAAACAAAACATGACGATCGTAAACGGAGCATACAATACAGCAGTGCAACATCCAGAATACACGAGAGCGAACCGACTATCGACGATCCGTCTTGCCCATCTTCCGCTTGCCCGCGAAGAGATGCTTGGGCTGGGTAGAGACGTTAGCCGCGCCGCAGTATCGGACAGATATACACGAGGGCTCACCATTTTGACCTTGATCGCGCGGTCGGACTCGCCCGCCCGCGCGTGCATGTTGCGTTCTCTCTGTCCAAGATTCCGCAACCTCGCCGCTTTTGATGCTTGCTAGAGAAGCAAACGCACGATGAGTATCCACCCGCGAACGAAGCACGAACACACGTACCGCCTCGTCGCGCATACCCGCCAGCTGGCGATTTGACCGCGGATGGCGCGCGCCCTTCGCGACGGCCCCACCCGAGTTCGCCTTCGCCCTCTTGAGCTTCGGCGCCTCCTCGCCGTCGACATCCATCCACCCGTCCTCGCCCTCCTCGCCGTCGCCCATCTCCTCGTCGACGTCCATCTCGGCCTCCTCCTCCTCCTCCCGCATCCGCTTCCGTTTCGCACCCGCGACCTTTGCGAGGATCTCCGCGCGCTCCTGGATGCGGCTGGGGTCGAGGCCGGCCTTCGTCATCTCCGTCGTGAGCTCCGAGAGCGTGCGGAGACCAGCAGTGCGCGGGAGCGCGGCGCGGTTCTTCATGCCCTTCTTCGTTGCTTGAGAGATAAGCTTCTTCTCGCGCGATACCTTCATCTCGGCTGCCTCGCGCTCGTCGTCGGAGTCGAACTACCAGAGTGCGTTAGCTCGAGGAATGTAGCGGCAGACAAAGTCACTCACCATGTCTGACTCGCTGTCGTAGAACCCCTCAGCCTCGAGCTTCTCTTCCTCGCGCTCAAGAGCGTCGAGCTTCTCGGCGATCTCTGGGTCGATGAAATCGCTGATGTTCTTGCCGTCCATGATTTCTGGAATTATGTCATTCTTCCATTCGTCGTCCTCGAGAAGGTAGTTCTCTGCGGAAAAGGTGAGCAATCGACAACGAGGCGAATGAGATGGGCGACATACTCTTCAGGCTGATGTTGTAGACACCAGCGCCTCCTTCCTCGGCCTCGATATCGCGCTCCAGACGACGACGGTCGGGGTCGTTCTTGTCGTACTTCTTGCGGTCCTTGACGACATCGGGGATGAACGGAGCGCGAACGACGTCGTCGCGTGCCTTGGGCTGCGCGACGTGAAGGCGGTTGAGGATGGCGTTGACCTTGTTTCCCTTGAGCTTCGTGTCAACTCGGTGCTCGAGAAGCGCGTCGCAGGCGGTCGTCTTGAGCGTCGTGACGCCATCGTCCGTGTAACACGAAACTTGGACGTGGTGCATGCCCTCAGCATTGATGATCTCGTCGACGAGAGCACGCCGCTCAGGGGCGAGGTCGTCGAGGCGCGCAACGTCGATCTTGTTAATAACGAGGACGGTGGGCTTGTTGGCGAAGAGGGGCTTGATGGCGTGGAAGAGTTGACATTGCGCTTCGATCGAGTATCCGCACTGCTCGGAAAGATCCATGAAGTAGAGAACACACGCCTTGAGATGAGCGAGAGCGGTGATGCTCTGCATCTCGATGTTGTTCATCTCTTCGAGAGGATGGTCGAGGATACCGGGGGTGTCGATGACCTGCCATCGCATGTAGCGGTAGTCCAGGTGGCCGACGAAGAGAGACTTCGTCGTGAAGGCGTAGGGCTGAACGTCGACGTCCGCACGGGTGACTTTGTTGAGGAAGGACGACTTGCCCACGTTAGGGTAGCCGCAGATCAGGAGAGTGCGGGCGGTGGGGTCGATCGCGGGGAGACGGGAGATGTGTTTGCGGACCTCCTCGAGAAACTCGAGGGCTTCGTTCTGCCGCTTCATGATGGTGGCCATACGACCGAGGGCAGCACGCTTGAGTTGCTTGCATCGGTAGAGACTGTCACCGAATTTAAGGAGGCGAACATAGTCTTTCGCAACTTGGTCGATAAGGTGCCTAGCGGTACGGAGCTGTCCGAGGGCGAGCTTGTAGTGATTCTTGTCGTAAAGAACATTGAGAAGAGAGGAGAGGAAGGGATGGAGGTCCTGCGAAAATCACGTTGAGAAATTGGTCTTCATAGGCAGCAATCCTTCCTCTCAACACCCCTCGCGTGCTCCGATTGACCCGGCCATGCCAAGCGTTTGGTGAAGGCGGATAACTCACATCGATGATAGGGAACTCCTCGAGGATGGATCCGAGCTTTTCGTCGAATGAGTCTTGGGTGAACTTGACCTTGCGCATGTAAAAGTTACGGATACGGCTGATCTTGAAGTTTTTATGGATGACCTGTTCGCAGGGTATTAGCAAAAAACTACAATGAGAGGTCGCGGGGGTAGACGCACCGTAGGTGTCTTGCGCTGGGTTTTTGAGAGGACAATATCCAGAAAGTCCGATGCCTTAGGCACCGGCGCAATTGCCTTGAGTCCGCTCGTTGACATCTTGCTGCAACCTTTCTGTGAAACGAGAAGAGGGAGACAGGCTGACAAGCCGCGGTAGGCAGAGGTCGAGAAATGGGAAGCGGGCGACGAAAAGGAGGGCGAAAAGGAGGACGAGCACGCTCCGGCAACGAGTCCGAGCGAGAGCGCTTGCTTGTCTTCCGGCTACCGAAAATTTGGATTACATAATTGTGTTACCACGTGACCCATGGACACCCCTCTCGATCTCTCAGAGGCACAGATTCAACAGTGTGGCGAAGTTCCAATAGCAATTTGTGGGATTTAGATTAGTGGAAGGACGGTTGTATCACTGTATGGACAGGGACGACACGGGCGGCGGCGAGGAGGATGAACGGCGAACGCCGGACCGGATGTAGCAGCACAAGCGCTAGAAGCGCACGCCTCAGACTTGTGCCTCCCGAGCCGTCCCCCCCATCCCGCCCTGGCTACGCCGCGGGTTCCCATGTACATACGGAAACAGGGATACAATATACCCTCTAGAATACACCCTAAAAGAACCATTCCTCCACTGACCTCCAGGCCTCCTACTTCTCCTACCGCGCTGCCAACGCACATCTTCCCGTCTCCTCACCTCCTCTCCTTTAGGCTCCAGCTCGCTCTCCATCTACCCTGAACCTCCCGTACGTCGACTCTGAAGGCTATTCCACCAACCCATCCGCCTACCTTACAAGAATCCTGTTGAGGCGCTGCGGCTGGCTTGCATGCGGTGAGCCATTTGAAAGACGTTGGAGAACCTAGCATCGATGTGGACAAGGGCAAGCATGTTGTTGTCATCCCGCTCCCAGCCCTCGAGGAAGGGGAAGCTGGAGCGTCGAAGAAGTGTAGTATTGTTAACCCGGAGAGTGTCTGTATTTTGGCGGATATTCCATCTCTCAACAAGACAACTGGTCACAGAATCATGACTGTCTGGTGCACTCCCAAAGATCAAGGCCGACTTCCTCTACTACAGGCCGTGTCAACTGCGGTGGGTCTCTTCTTTGAGTCATTTTGGGAATGAATCTGGATGTCGCTTCTATTCGCGTTCATATATATAGAATAGCCGACCGTGTTTGGTCTTCCGGACGCAGGTGGTATTGTTGACCCCCTCCCCCCCTGAGGCTCTCTGCATTCTAATTCTACACCACCACCACCACCACCACTCTATGCCACTCACCAAATCTACACTACCAAGTGACCGTCTAGGGTCTTCTCGGTCCGACATGCTTGGTCTCTTCCAAAGCCATGAAAAGAATGCTGCACCCGAAGCTTTTGACCAATCAAAAACCATCCAAGTACGATTCAAATCCCGGACCACTGGATTCAACAATACAGGCTGCACCGAGGCGAGTGGTACAGCTCATACGAGTTTGCATGACATCCTGAGGACATCTGTATTAGGATCTCGTCCGAAAAGCATGTGCGCACTTCCGCTTAAATACCACCGCAGCGGAATATGTGCTATTGGGTACTGGAGAAGACTCTGCAATCGAGTTATCTGACGACATGCTAAAGCGTATCCCCAACCGGGAAACGGTGTCGTTGTCGAAAGTTCGTGAGGACGAATATCATGAGTGTTATCGCCGCAGGGATCATATTCTCTGTCTGGAAGAGGAACATGCTAGGTACGTCACACAAGACGGTTTGCAAAAACGTGTTACGGCTGAAACCATCTTACGCGCTACCTGCTGGCCCCAAACCACGACTCCGTCCCGTACCCATAGACCGGGGGAAGCGCCGAGGCGGGCTTATGATAACATATCAGGAATGCGGATTTTTGTCGAGATGTAAGAGGCTCACTTTGCGGAGAAGTAACGCCATATCTCACTAATGCGCATGCTAGGCTCACTGGCAAGACAATCACTCTAGCAACATCTTCTAACGATACGGTACGGCACATCAAGGATAAAATCCAAGACAAGGAAGGCATCCCACCCGACGTGCAAAGACTCATTTTTGATGGGAAAGCACTGGAAGACGACGTCGAATTAGAGGTATATGAAATACGGCAAGAATCTACCCTACACCTTGTGCCAGCCCAGAAGGGAGGTAAACCAGTGATATACCTTTTCCCTCCTGCGCCCCTCCCCAACGTAGACGTGTCCATCAATCTGGTCAACCAATGGTCATTCACCCACATCTATCCCCTCCTCCACCCAAAGCGTCTACAACACGGTGGACAGTCTATCACTTGGTCCGTTTCCGCTAAACCCGACGGCGCCCTCACAGAGACCGCCTCAGGCCTCGACCTCTCATACCTCTTCTGGGAAGCCGAGTCGACCCTTTCAGCCCCACTCTCGCCGCCCTCCACTCCCTCGAGCGATATCATCCTCGACCCGCTCTCTCAGGAATATTTCGACCCCTCCGCTCCGGAGCTCTCCCCCACCTCTCTCACCGCCGTCGTCCTCCCCTTCTCCGACCTCCTCCCCTACCTCGACCGCGCCCTCGCTGCCCTCACGCTCCACACCGCAGCGCGCAACGACTTCATCACATACTGGCTCCCGAAGCTCTCCAAGAAGCCTTACGTCGCCCTCCGCTTCCTTTCACAGGCGGCGTATGCGCGTGCGGCGGCGCTGGAAGTAGTGCCTGCGCCGGACGTGGTGACGCGGGTGTTCATGCTGTTCCGCGGGGTCGCGGAGGAGGATATGGAGGAGTGGGATGAAGCTCGCTCGCGCGTTGGGAGAGTGGACTGGGTGGACGTTGTTGGGGTGCGACCGGAAGCACAGGATGAGGGCTTGTTTAGAGTGCTGGAGTGGGGCGCAATGGAGGTCCTGTAAGTTCCGCTGCACGAACGTGGTGACCCGTCTTCTTGCGCTTCGATCCTGTCTCCTCCCGTATAATGATACGCTAGTAGCTTGCGAGCATATTGAAAGCTAGTGTCGGAATGAAAGCATGACTTGAAACCGCAGAAATATGTATACAATGGTGTTCAAAGCACGGATCAGAGTATCGCCGCTACGCCGAGTGCAAGGCTTACGCCTCCAGCTCATCCTCCTGAACGCCCTATGCCAACATGAACCCCGCGAAGTACGCCTCCACATCTGCCAGATGCTCGTACGGTGCGACGGTTCCCACATACCCGTCTGGACGTACAACTACGATGGCCCCTTTCTGCGCGTCGATCCCATACTTCTCATATCCAGAGCCCCCAACACGAGCATACATGTCGGTGTCGTCCAGAAGGACCCTACACGAAGTGGATCAGTACAATAATCTGGGCGTGTGCAGAAGAGACAATTACTTGGACCAGTGTTGGCGGAACAGAGGTGGCAGGTCTGTATAGTACGGCATTAGTACAGCGAATATTGCTGGGGCACACGTCACTACTATCATACATACCCGTATAGTTCGTATCCTGCTTCTTCGCCGAGCTGATCGAAAGCACGTCAAACATCTTGCGCGGCTCGCCTCTGCCAAAGCGCTCTAAGAAGCCTTCCGGCCGCGCCATTTGTGCGGCGAGTGCGCGCACGCGCTCCATCTGTGCAGGTTCAGCTGTGTTTCCAGCAAAGACGAGAACTTTGAAGCGCGTGTCTGAAGGAAGAAGGTCTTGAAGCTCGTACGGGCGTCCGTCTGCAGCGCGCACGAAGCAGGATGGAACGAGGCGTTCGCCGACGATGAGACCCGCGGCGCACACTTGATGTTGAGATGCTGAGAGGACGGAAGGTTCATAATGTACACCAATGCCTGATGAGAAGAGACCAAAGGTCTGGAAAGCCCTGGCGATTGGCAGGGTTGGGAGGACAAGAGTAGTGAGAAGGTAGACCCCAATGGAGATGTGCGGGTGAACATGACGTACTCGAGGAACTCTTCATGGCTAACACCATCCTGGTTAGCCTCGGTGCGAGGTTTACCAGAGAAGAGTTTTGAAAACTTCTTGTCGAAGTCAATAAGGTCCTGCGCATATTTGCGGCGCTCGAATTCGTACTGTGTTCAGATCAGACTCAAGGTATGGAAAGCCATGAGGATACTCTTACCGTCTTTAACAGGGACATGTCAGCCCAGCCACGCAGTACATGTGCTAGCTTCCAAGCTAAGTTACCAGTCAGTAGAAGACAAAATGGGGGCTGTTAAGCCTTGCAGCAAAGTGAGGCAATCGCCGGATACATACCAAGGTTGTGGGTGTCATTCATACTAGCATTCATCCCTTGACCTACGCCACGTGTTAGCGTGCTTCTTGCCTCCTTTAGGAACCATATACTAACCAGCTTTCGGTGAATGTGTATGACATGCGTCTCCCGCGATGAATACTCTGTCGTGCACAGAGAACTTAGTAGCTACTCTTTGCCCAACTGAGGGGCCATCAGTTCACAAACCCTCTGTTCCGGATGAGCAACCTCCGACTTACTAAGATAGAGCGTCCACCAGTCGACGTCACCGGAGGACTGGATGGAGAACGGGTGGAAGGACTTCTTCGCCTCTTCCAGGATCTTCTCGGGGCCGAACCTATCCTTGTCCACACGACCAGTGATGGGGTCCAGGACATCGCCGTCAGAAATTTGGATATACAGCCGAATCTTGTCCCCTTCCCGGGGAATGATCATGCATGAACCGTTGTTCGAATGCACTGCAGTCTTGCAACGGATATCGGGGAAGTCGGTGTCGGGGATTATGTCCACGACTCCCCAGATGTAGTCTGCAGACATATTGAGCAAGCGACCGACCCATTACAGTCAGGGGAAGGTACACACCCGTTTGCTCGCCATCCAGAGTAATTCCCATTTCCTTGCGAACCCACGAGTGTGCGCCTAGCCACGCATAAGCTCCCGATAATGCGCGCTTGCCATAGCAAAAACATACCATCGGCGCCGAGAACAAACTTCGCGTGGACAATCTCCTTGTCCTCTCCGCCCACAGGCGGGTCGAGATGCTGAAGTACTACCTGGGAGCAACCTCAATAAGGGGTCTAGCCAGCATGCCGTCACGCACCTTGACAGGGTGGGCGTTCGGGTCCTTAAGCTCCGTCTCGGACGTTGCCAGCTCGATTGATATGGGCACAATTGGCCGCTCAACCTCCACACCGTGCGAGCGCATGGAGTCGAGAAAAATGGCTTCAATCGCGCCCTGGTGCAGGGTGATCTAGAGAAGGGAAAGGTCAGCGAACCAGATAGCCGATCGACGGAGAGAACCGTTCGCTGACTTCGAAGGGATAGCGGGCCGATGGAGCGGTCACATCTGGAGCGCGGTTGGTTCGCTGAAGCCGAATTAGCCCTTGAGTTTGAGGGTTCCTAATCGTCCGTTCCCACCTCAATTCCACCAGAGGAGCTGGGGTTATAGAACGCCTGGGGTGCATGGTCAGCCCCAGATGTTTCTCGGTGGCTTATAGCACTCACAGCCATATGCATTTGGTTACCTTCTCGAAGCAGACGTTCTCCAAGGCCATAGCTCTGTGCAACGTAAGGAAATACGATCTAGAACACGGTAGGCTACTCCAAGCGAACCTGGAACACTTCGATCGTCCGGGGTTGAATACCGTCTGCCTGTCCAGCGGCGATCTTAATGGGCCTAGTTCGGCGTAAGCAGCTGCGATCATGAGATGAATGGCCCGTGCGGACCTCTTGTCTACAACCCGGACGTTTACGCCGGCCATGGCCAGTGCATTCGCGCACATGACCCCTGCAGGTCCTGCGCCGATGATGAGCACGTCAGTGTTGGTCTCTTTCGTCATTGTAAGGAGCCAGATAAGAGAGAGAGAAGTGCAGAGTGCGAGAGGAGGTTCAGGAGATGTAGCAACGGCGCGCTCAGGGGAAAGCTCTTATAGCAATCGAGGAACCGCCATACATTCGGAGCTTGTCTGGGCAAGGGTGTCATCTGAATCTCCGTATCAGGAAAGCATCGGGTGTAACAGCGCTCAAGCATCGAGGATCGGATGACGACTCGGGGTAGTTTAGAGGACATAAAGGGGGCCCGGAAGCTCAGGATAAAACAAATGCACCGAGCCGAGGCGCGGTGAGGAACATCCACTTGCGATAAAAGGATTGGGGGGTGGAACGACCGGGGGAACAGGGGGCACGAACATGGGCAAGCCCGCGGGGTCAGGTGTTCTTCTCCTTCGTCAGGCTCGCCCGCACTTCCCTTCTGGGAAACTCGTCCAACGCGCGATGCTGGTATCGGGTGGCCTGATTGAAGTCTTGCTGAACAAGCATCGTTCTCGCATATGCTCCCCGCTGATGCGAGCATCGCACAGGTGAGGCCGCCGTAAGCATGCACTGGGTTCCGGCGAACACAGCTTGAACATTGAGAGGTGGGCGTTACGGCGTTCATGTGGCTCAACGCAAACCAGCTATCCAACTCACATGCATGCAGCACGCAAAGCGCCTTTTGTTGTCAAATGTCCATTGAAAGATGAAGCCACAGCTCTTTGGTCTCCTTGGCTTTGGCCCGTCGGGCTGTCACAGAGTTCCACATACTACCGCTGAAGGGACCGTACAATTCATGGGCGACGGAGTGGTGGGATTTGCATATTTGCATAAGGCGGCTTGGTGTGGTGGTATACGGCACGTTAAAGAAAATGCGAGCGGATATCTGCGCGGAGGACAAGACGGACCGGACGAGGTGCTGTGAGAGAAAGCGGGAGTTCGGGTGTCGGGAAGCGGCCACTGTTATGTAAGCTTGGCGCGGCGCCTTGCCCGACTCGCTGAGCACTGCGCGCTGCGACGGCGACTATATGCACCTCTGACCTTCTCCTCGTCCCTCTATCCTTATTTTTCTCTCTCCCTCCTCCTAATAGCGGGTTCATGCCCGGCGTCGCTGTTCTACCCCCTCCGATCCCGAACTTTCCAAAGTTTTCCGGTACGTCTTCCCGCGGGAATCGCTGTACATCGACCCACGTCCCAACCACATCCGCACCCAGCAATGCAAAATGGAGCCTCCTATCACCACGAAACCATAGCCGACATCAAGGCCAGTGCGAAAGAGATGGTGCACAAAGCCCGCGGGGCCTCCGCCATCACCCTCCTCGCCTCCGCACGAAGCCAGATGCAGCTTGCGCAGGCCAGAGAGAACGAAGGCGACTTCAAGGGCGCACTCAGCTCCTTCACCAAGGCTGCATCCCTCATACAACTCATCTTTGAGAGCTCGGATTTCAAGGCCGAGTCACAGGCGGGGAAGAAGGGCGCACTGTTCAAGGAGTTCATGGATTTCCAACAGGTGCGCATTCAGTTCTTAATATTCTTGCTGATATTCATATTCCTCGGTAGATGGATGGTAAGGACTTGATCGAGAGAACCAAGGCAGTGGAGGCGAAGCTCGTAGAGATGGAAAAGTCGACTGCTCAGTGCGTCTTACACGTACTTGACTTGTGCGCCTGCTGAGTCTGGGTCTCAGGTCCCCCAAGGCAGAAGATGATGCCGACAGCGCGATCGTCAAGACTGGCGGAGGCAGCATTGCAGATCGCATGCGGTCCCTCCGGAACGCTGGACTATCAGTATCGACGACGAAGCCTATTTCGCGAGAGATACCAACGTCTCCGGTACCCATGGCCTTTTCTCCTCCCACATCCCCCACCGTTCCCCGCCCAAGTCTCCTCTCTCTGCAAGTCCTTTCTCCGCCGACGTCCATCCCATCGTCGTTCTCTCAATCCCTAGGCTCGCCTACCGCCACCAACAATCCTGCCGCTCCATCGCCTCATGCCCTAGTCCCCACATCCAGCCTTGGACCACCGTCACCGTCCTCGTCCACCTCGTCCTCCCCTCGAATGTCTGTGTTGAGTTTACAAGACTTCACGCAGACCTTCCCTTCGATCGACGAGATAGAGGAAATGGACGTACTCAAGATACCGTCGAACGTTACTGGTACGAGCAGTACTGGCTCCCGTTCGAGCAAGCCTTCTATATCCGACCTCCGCGCCAACGGCGCGCCTCCTCCTTTAATCCATCCTAAACCCTTCCCTGTTCTCCCCATGGACATGGGACCTCGACCGTCAAGCACACCCATTCCACCCACGATCGACACGTTTCAGAGCCGTCCGAGTTCGCCCATGCGGACACCCATGTCACCCACGGTTCCTCGTAAACCCTCCAACCTCTCCCTCCACTCTTCTGCAAGCTCAAGCTTGCAGAGATCACCCACCATCCCTCCAATGACGCCGACCGTGGAGAAGGCTGAACTTCCCTTTAAGACACTCTTCCCGAACATCTTGCACGAATGGAAGTACAAGCCCAACTTCAAGGTCCTCTTGCTGGATGTTCGGACACGTGATGAGTATGAGAAGGAGCACATCAGGGCGGATGCGGTGGTGTGTATCGAGCCATCTATTCTCATGCGCGACAAGTGAGTTTTCCCGAGAGCTTTTCTAAGGTGGGCTGTACCAACACCACATCCGTAGCGTTTCCGCCCAAACGATAGAAGACGCCCTCAGCATTAGCCCTCGCAACGAATCCGCCCTGTTCTCCAACCGGGACAAGTTTGACCTTGTGGCGATGTACGACAACGATTCTGAGTCGTTGGGCGATATACGTTCCCCTCTCCACGTCTTGTACCGCGCCATCTACGAGACATCGTTCCGCAAGTTCCTCAAGAACATACCTATGGTTCTTGTTGGCGGCATTCAAGCGTGGAAGCGTACATATGGCGACGCTGAGCTTGCGCGCCCGGGGTCTTCTTCTCCTGGCCGGCCCGGGCTCCTTGCGAACCTCGTGAACGGCGCGAGCTCGCCGGGGATCGACAGTGTTCCGGGAACGCCCACGAGCGAGCCGAAGGGCTTGGGGCTGGGACATTTGCGTGCGCCGGCCGAGTCTTCCGTCCTTGCTCCTTCTCCTGCCGCCCCGGTACCTACAGCCGAATTCGCCACCATCTCACTCGGGCGTGCCCGGTCTGGGACGGAGCCGACAGTTGATCCCTACGCCCATCGACCGTGGATACCAAGTCAAAGTAGTGTGCGCAGTCCTGTAGATCCCGGCTCCCCAAGGCTGGGTATGGATGGAGTCGGCTCACTCCCGTCGCTGGAGTCGAGAAGAGTGCAGCGTCCGGGGATGTCCCGTACCGGGTCCAACTCCGTGTCCTACTCTTCTACCCCCGTGATACCCGAGAACGTGCGTCTTCCAACAGTGAACAGTGTTTACCTCTGTCCAATGATACTAACACTTCGCAACCAGATGCCTATGCCGCATGTGACATCTCCTTTGGCAAATGGCACATCTCCTATTCAATACCCTCAGATATCCCGCCACATTTCCCCTCAAGTGTCAGGCTCTTCGTTTGCATCACCACTTCCTGGCGTCAATGGCTTGCCCCTGCCCCCGGTGGCTTCTATTAACCCAACGCCGGGCCGTCGAAGAAGCACCTACATTGATCAGTCCCAAGAAGCCCTCAATGGACTCGCAAACCGTACATCTATTGATTACCCGGACCTTCAGCCGCGGCACATGCCTCGACCGCCCCCCGTCGCAGCGTCCTCGGCCCTGGACACGCGCAGTCGTCCCGTCCCGAAAAGCAACTTCGTCCCGCCGCCGAAGCCGCCTACAATCACTCACGAGTACGCGATCTCGTATTGGCCGGACATCCAGATAGGTACGAGTGGGCTCAAGAATTTGGGCAACACCTGTTACATGAACGCCACCATCCAATGTCTGAATGCGACGGTGCCTTTCTCGCGCTTCTTCTCGGACGGAAGCTGGATCAAGGCGGTCAATATGGTGAACGAGATGGGGACGAAAGGTCAGCTCGCTACTGCGTATGCCAATATCCTCCGAGATCTTTGGCAGGGCGAGGGCGGTACTCTTTCTCCCGTCACCTTCCGAGTACGTCTTTCGCCTAATACCCTTTAAAGATGACATAGCTCACACCGCGACCCGGTCTATAGAGATCGATATGCAGCTATGCGTCACAGTTCGCCGGCACAGAGCAGCACGACTCGCAAGAGTTCCTTAGTTTCCTCCTCGATGGACTACACGAAGATCTCAACCGCGTTATCCTCAAGCCCAAGTTCGAGTCGACGCCAGCCCGCGAGGCGGAGCTCGAGAGGCTCCCCACGCAGGTCGCGAGTGAACAGGAGTGGCAGCTGTACCGCATGCGGGACGACTCGCTGGTGGTGGATATCTTCCAAGGGCAATACCGGAACCGTATGGAGTGCCTCACGTGTCATAAGGTCCGTCCGCGCATTCACGCCCCCCGTCTTCGAGAATGTAACTAACTAACGCCTATTTGTAGACATCGACGACGTACAACACGTTCATGTACCTGACCCTCCCGATTCCAGCAGGTCGCACTGTGTCGAGAGTCTCCTTGCAACAATGCATCGAGGCGTTCGTTAAAGAGGAGGTCATGGAGAAGTCGGACGCCTGGTGCGTGATTGCATCCTGCTTATACTGGTCCCACAATCGCTTATTCTACCCACTCAACAGGCATTGTCCGCACTGCAAGACGCTCCGAAAGGCGACCAAGAAGCTCTCACTCTCGCGCCTCCCGCCCGTGCTCCTCATCCACCTCAAGCGCTTCTCCGCCAAAGGCCTCTTCACGGACAAGATCGAGACATTCGTCGAGTTCCCGCTGCGCGGCCTCGACCTCACCAACTACATGCCTCCGCCACTTCCGCCAGGCGCGACGGGCGGCCCGCAGCTGCCGCAGGACGACCCGCGGTGCCAGCTCCCGCCGTACCGTTATGACCTGTACGGTGTCACGAACCACTTCGGGACGCTGAGCACTGGGCATTGTACGTCTCTTGTTCATATTTGGGCACAAGCTGGCTCGTGCTGATCCACGTCACTTTTGCTTTCAGATACCGCGTTTATTTCTTCCAGAGGAGGTTGGCTGTACTGTGACGACAGCCGTGTATCACCAGCGGACGCGAAGGACGTTGTAGTACGTGCCGTTTCCTGTTGCCCTTTCTACAGCAGTCGTACTGATCTCCCTTTCTAGGGAAAACCAGCGTACATATTGTTTTATAAGAGGACCAAAGCCTAACCCCCGACTCAGCGTTATACATATAGCTCGTGCATCTCACCCCCAGTTATCGGATCTGCTATCAGTTGTATTTGTTCACACCACACCACCACCCCCCATCACGGCACTCGAGACGAGACACTATACTTTCGCAATACTATAAGTACCATTTGTAATCATACAGCAGACAGACTAGCGGACGGATATTATTGCTCCAGTGGAACGTGTGCGGTACCCCGACTGTCTAGAATGAAGCCACCACCCAAAACACCGCGGCTAGGCCGCCCTCGCATCGGGCAGGCCGGCGACGTGTATGCAGCGTCCATGCGCACCGAAACGGGGGCTCGGTCCGTGCGTGCGAAGCAGCCACGAGGTGGAGCCCAAAAGCACCAAGCCCTCCTGCGCGCACCTCCCAAAGCGTCGAGCTCACCAACGGCGGTAGACCGCGCGGCGCGGCGGGTCACGACGCCGCGGCGATGCCGATGATCACCGGGTAGCTCGTCTTGCGCGTCTCGGCGTAGCACTTGTGGCACAACCACGAGCGCGCCTTGCCCACACCCGCGCCCGCGCCGTTGCTCGCGCCCGCACCCCCCGCGCCGTTCGCGCCCGGCGCGGCGCCGAGCGCGACCTCGTGGAAGAACGGCGAGAACTCCGTCCGGCAGCGGTAGCACTGCGGGTCGGGCTCGCGCGCGGCGTGCTCGTCGTCGCCCACGGTGCCCGGCGCGTGCCCGTGCCCGTGCCCGTGCATGTGCGCGTGCGCGAGGCCGTGTCCGTGGCCGTTGACCCCGTTGGGCACGTTCGCCTTGATGTTCGCGGCGCTCTTGACGTCCGCGAGCGCGGTGCTGCTGCTGCTGCCGGCGCCGTCGACGGCCATGGCGTCCGGCGCGCCCGCGGTCCCGTTCGGCTGCTGCTGCGGGGGCAACTGCGCCTGCCGCTGCTCCTCCTCCAGTCGCTGCTGCTCGAGGATCCGGTCGAGGCGCATCGCCTTGCGGAGCAGGCCGTGCGTCTCGTGCACGGGGGCCTGCTTGTACGTCTTGCAGTACAGCTGGAGGACGGTCTGAGATAGCACAACCACGGGTGAGACGGAGACGTGGCGCGCATGAGATGAGCATCGGCGCAAACGCGAGTGCAAATCAGGAAAGGACGTACCTCGCCGGCGTCGGTGGCGTCGCACAAGTCGAACAGCTGGCGCTTGCTCCCGTGGTTCTTGCAGAGGACGACCGGAGCCAACACGCCGGACGCGCCCTTGAACTCGACGGTCTTCGGAGAGTCGCGTCGGCCCGCCCTGGCCTGCCATCGCAAAAAAAAAAAAGAAAACAAAGTCAGATTCCGTCGCCCCGCATGGCACGGGGAGGAAACGCGCGTGCGCACCTGGTGCTGGATCTCGAACCCAAACTTATGGCCCTGCTTCCACGCACACGACACGTGGTACTCGGCGGGGCACTCGCCGCACTGTATCACCGCGCCGTCCTCCCGGTCGCACAACCCGCATTTCTGGCCCGGCGGAGGCGCGTCAGTACGGTTCGGCGCGGCATGGTTCGGCGCGGCGCGGCGCACAAGGTGAAAGGCACGTACATGCTGCCAGCGGTGCGGCGGGATCGCGCTGATGCCCTCGACGAGCCGCAGCCGCGCGGCGTCCGAGTAGGTGATCTCGGGGATGAACACGGAGCACAGCGCGTGCACCCACGCCTGGCCCTCCGTCGGCTTGCACGCGCGCAGGTAGGTGTCCGGGGGCGGGTAGATCTGCTTCTTCTTCGGGTCGCGCCGCATCCGCGGACACAGCAGGCAGTCGGATATCTGCGCGCACGGGGTAGGAAGGTGTAACAGAGAGGAGAGCGGGGGGGGAAGAAGGGGAAGCGGTGACGTCAGCGTTCGAAGGCGAAATAGAAGCCGCGTCTCGGGGAGGGCGGGACGCACCAGCGACGCCTCGAGCGCCTGCTCGTTCTGGCAGAGGTCGCACACCCACGCGTCCACCGTCGGCGCCGTCGGCGTGGACCCGCACGCCTCGGCGTGCACGCGGACTTGACACTGTTTGCAGCGCAGGACCTTGCCCACAGGCCCGTTCCGTTGGCACGCGACGCACCGCAATTGTGGCGGCGCCGGGGGCGGGGTCGACTGCGACGATGCGGTCTGCACACAAAACACATCCACAACACCATCAGCACGAGCTCCTGTAACATCCACAATCCTCACGATACGCACCTTGGCGCGCTTCGCAGCAGGCGTGGTGATCGGCGTGCCCTCGCGCTTGTCCCCCGCCTTGCTCGCCTTCGCCCCCGCGTCGTCGCGCACGGGCCGCACGTTGAGGTCCGCGTACTTGCGCCAGCTCAGCCCGCACGAGTCGCACAGGAGCGCCGTCGCGAGCCCCTTCGGCGCCTTCCACCACGTCTCCGACTCGCGCGTCCGGCACGCGCCGCAGCTCGGGTGCCCGCGCCGCCCGAGCTCGACGACGACCGAGCCCTCGTCGTCGTCGGGCGTCGCCTCGCGCGCGGCGGCGGCGGCGGCGGCGGCCTTGGCCTTGTCGCCCTTCTTCCCCGCCGCGCGCTCTGCGCGGATGCGCACGTTCTCCTCGCCGAGCTTGGAGCTGCGCGCGGGCGCGGTCAGTGAGTGCGGAGAATGAAGACCGAGAGAGAGAGAGCGAAAGAGAAAGAAAGATAAGACGCACTTCTTCCAGTGCCCGTAGAAGCGGACGACCTCGGGCATCGTGCGCGTGCTGACCTCTTCGCGGACCGCACGGAGCTCGGCGCCGTGCATCCCAATCGCGTCTTCGAACGCGGCGATCTCGTCCGGCGCCCAGTCCTTGTCCGTGTACCGCGTCTCGTTCCTGCAGAACTGTACCGCGCGGTCAGCCCACGCCCGCGCTGGCTCAAACTCAAAGGAGAGTGACCCGCCTTGCTCTGGCGCATGGGCGAGCGCATGCTGACGGTCGCAAAGTCGCGGCGCTTGAGCCACACGTCCGTGAGCCGGAACGTGACCTCGGTGAGCCAGTCGACGCTGCTCCGCAGGGCGTCGTTGCGCGTCAGCATCGACTTCTGCTTCTCGACTGCGAAACCAAAACCGAGTCGTTAGCCCCGCCGCGCCCCTCACCCCGCACGAAAACGAGGAGGGCGCTCACATGATTCGACTGCACGGGGGGCGCAAACAGACGTCAACAGCAAGCCTCGGGGCACACGGCATGGTCCCACGCACCGTCTCCCGGATCCATCTCGTTGACGAGGCTCAGGATTTCGATCGTCTCATTTCCCCCCCGTTCCTCGATGTCTGCGCGCCGCGGTGCAGTAGTCAGCGTTCAGGAACCCTCCCCCTCGCGCGCTACGGCGGCGGCAGCCCGCACTCACCTTTTGGACGGTCGGCGGTGCCGGTCGTCAGCGGGACCGTCGCCTGGTACTTTGGCCCGACGCGCGTCGCCGCGCGTGGGAAGATGAGATCGTCGGGGTCTGCACGGCACGCGCCCGAAGCCAGCACGTCAGCGCGCGCGCGCGGCGCCGCGAACGGAACCACGCACCGAGGGTGTCTTCCGCGAACGTGTACAACCTGCGTCCCGGGCGCCCGTCAGCTCCCGCGCTCGTCTCTCGTCTCGTTGGCGTGCTTCTCCCCCGCTCCACTCCACCTCGCCTCACACTCCCCGCTGCGTTCTCCCGCGCCTGCCGCCGGCGCAACGGGGCGCCGGGACGAAGACAAGGACGATCACGCAGCGGGCAGTGGGGGCGACAGCGGCTCGAGGAGGAGGGAAACAAGGGAGTGAGCTAAGTGAAACACCACTCACCCGAAATACCGGAACGGCCACATCTTGAAATGCTTGATCTCCACGTTCTCCTCCTTCTCCGCGAGCACGCGGTCCTTGCGCGGGCGCCCGCGGCCGCGCGCGGGGGGCGCGTTCGACTTGGGCGGGCCCTTCGCCCCGCCGCCGCCGCCCGCCGCGGTGCTGCCGCTCGCGGCGGCCGCGGTGGTCGCGTGGTGGCGCACGTCGTGGCCCTCGACCTCCTCCTCGTGCGCGCGCGAGCACGGCGCGCACGTCCAGCCGTACCCGCGCGCGGGCTTGGAGAGCATCGGCGGCGTCACGCACTCCATGTGGAAGTACTTCTTGCACCGGTCGCAGTGCAGCGACTCGGCGCTGTGGCATGGCGCGGGTTAGCGATGTGTGCGGGAAGCGGAACGACGAGCGGGGAGTGGGACACGCACGGGGGACACCATTTCTCGCACGTGTCGCAGAGGCGGAGGTCGTCGGTGAGGTCGGGCACGACCTCGCGCTCGGCGACGATGTACTCGTACCGCGCGACGAGCGTGTCGCGGATGTGGGCGGGGACTGTGCGGCGGCAACGACGGCGGCCACGTGCGACGTCAGCGAAACCCACACTCCGCAGCGCGCACGCCAGCGCCACATGACGGTGACGACGACGGCGAACGACGACAAGGGGGGGGAGGGACCCACCGTTACGGACGCCCGTGACGGGGATGACCTCGAACTCCTTCCTGAGCCAGGGGTCGAAGAGGCGGGTGAAGTAGAACCTGTCCTGGCGGCGCTTCCAGCCCGCGAGGTCGGTGATGCGGTCGCGGTGGTGGACGAAGCAGCGCGCGCGGAGCTGCGTGAGCTCGCAGACCTCGGAGTAGATCGCGGCGAGGAGGAGGCGCGAGTCCGCGACGGCGCGGTCCGAGACGTCGCTCGGGCGGTAGTACCACGCGAGCCGGACGCGCGTGATGGGCTCGTTGCGCCGGCCGTGCTTGTCCAGGGTGGGCGTCCCCTGCGCGGGCAGGAACTCCATGATGCGCGCGATCGAGTACGGGGTGCCATCGCGCACCCCCCAGCTCGGCGAGCAGTAGACGTGGTCTGCGGGCAGAAGAGGAGACAGAAAGAAAAAATATTTTAGATCAGCGAGGTGGAGGAGACACAGGGGAGGAAGAGGGCGGGAAGAGGTGGGAAGGAAATGATCACCGTTGACTTTGACCTCGTCGCCGTTCTTGAGCTTGATTCTGAACGGTTCTGGGGTCTCCATCTAGAAATAGGCGCCGAGTGACAGCAGAAGAGGAGCCGGGGTGCGGGAGGGGGCCGGAAAAGTAGGCTACAAGCGGGACAGGAAAAGTACAGGGGCTCGAGAAAAGCTACAGGGAGTATTACGGGGCTCCTGGGGCGGGGGGGAGGCGCGGGGGAATTATTACGGGCGGGAG